>JACEGR010003410.1:0-105676 GCA_014170235.1 Listronotus bonariensis
TCGTCCTGTTTTTACAAAGTGGCGTATATGAAAATTTATTATTTTGCAGGAAAGCGGTTTAAAGTTTTCTCAAAGTTTCCGGTAGAAATATCTTAAACGATACGAAAAATATCTCTTCCATTTCTTCAATTATGGATTACTTATGACCAATTCTATAGTAATACAAAGTATTTTTGGAAAAGTCCTTCTAGTTGAACTCAAAAATTTAAATAGAAACATATACGCCTCTTTGTATTTTTTTTTTGGTCGATGAAATATAATATACGCCCTTATTATGTAAAGAGAAAATTTCAATAATATAACAAAGGATGTCTTTATTTTTATAATAGGAAATGGATAATTTTTTACAAAACACTGAATTAGTAGGTAACTAAAAATAGAAATAAAAAACATTCATTATTAGGTACACTTAATGGTTTAGATTATAATAAAAAAATTTGTAAACATCTTGCCTAATAATAGGATTCTTTCCTTCACACAGAGATATCAACGAATCGTATTTCTTCTCAGGAATTTTTAGTTCACTTCTTATATTTAATGGCTTAAGATGACTATTGCTTGCGTTAGCATTTCTCTGTAGGGAAATACGTCTGAAGGAGTCCTGATTATGATTAGTTTTAAATAAATTTTCTTCTAAATTCTGTTTTTCCACTTTTATTTGACTTACTTCTGACCACTTAAAGGCTTCTCCCTGATCATCTTTCTTAATGGACAATACTCTAAGGTCTTGAGATTACATTTTAAAATCCCAAAAGTCCTTATACTGCATCTCGTTTACTATGTAGGGGTGTTTCTTTCTAGCTAGTCTAAAAACAGGTACAAGTTGGCTAGGAATGAAGACATCCCCAACCTTCTTTACTGCTGTTGGAATCGCACTGTGAGCTGAGTCACCCTCACTTTGGCCATGGTTCTTCTCGAAAAAATAGTGAGTTATGGCTTCAATATTTTTGCTTTTGGACAAAAAATAAAGATACATTGAAGGTGTGACTGAATTTTTGTTTTGGCCATAGCACCCGTCAGAAAAGAAATCTACAGTTTTTACACCTTCTTTATCGTAAATTTCCAAAAACTTGTAAAGGCATGTTGAAATCTCTGATGAGCCTCTCTTGCTCTGACCCTCATGCCATGTGTAACAGTGGCAATCTCTGTTTGCGATATTATACACTGTAAAATTGTATACGCTTAATCGTTGTTTGTAGAAAAGAGCACTTTCTTTACTAATGGGTAAGTGAATTACCTGCTGTAAGTCGAATACCGCGCATAAACGTTTTGAATTCTTTATTGCCATCTCTTTAAGGTTTCTCTTTATTCCGCGAACTATGTTTTTGTTTGCGATATGCGACTCATACTCTTTCTTCAATATTTCATCGACTAAACTGTCGGCAGTTTCATGTACCCTTGCGCATAAAGTACAAAGGTCTTTTTTGGATTATGAAATGATAAGTTCATACTATCAAATATTCTTCTGTAAGTGGCCAAACTTCCTATAATCTTGTTCTCCTTTTTTTGTTCTGTTATCTCTTGCTTATACATCTCATACATCTTAACCAAATTAAGTTCTGGGTGGAGGTATTGCCGTGACGATTTTTCCCTGCAATAGTGTGATTCCACTTTGGGGAATCTTAAAATATGCGCAGTCATATCAGAATTGATTGCCTCATCTCTTTCTTGCAAACACCTTCTTCTTCCCCCTCTCTTTTCTTTTTCAACGGTACCATGTAGTGAAAGCTTAGATAAGGAAGTCCTCATCATCTTTTCGGAGATAGCCAGAGTTTTTAGAAAAATTTTTTACATACAGGTAGAAGAATACCATTTAAAGTTAGAAAATAACGGTATGTAAGTTGTCTTCTAGATCCTCCCTTTTTCACCTTTGATTCCTCCTTAACTACATGGCGGCAGATAAATACTCTTTGCAGTTCTAATTTTCCCAATGAGTAAAAGTCTTTCATTATACTTTCTCTATGGTTTTCAGTAAAGTTGCCACATTTTTTGTTGTGAAGTGTACAGTACTTACTATTACATCTTTCACCAACTTGTTTAGGGGTACTAACTTCATCGACTTTGGTATGATATAGGCCTGCCCAGAATACTTCTTTTGTTTGGTTTCTCTATACGAGTCCTTCTTCAAATGTCTTTCCTCTGATTCTTTGTTTGACCCATCAATTAAATAATCTTCAGGTTTTCTTTGAATACGTAAGTTACTTTCACTGGTTAAAACTCGGGGTGCAACATCTTGACAAACCTCTTGTAAATGAAAATTTTCCATATTTTCGCCCGAAATATTTTCGAACCTAGTATGGGACAGGCAGTCAAGCGGATCTTCCATAAAATGATCATAGCATAAAAGTGCACTACACTTATGACAACTGCTGAAAATCTCGTCTGAACAATTGGTATTTTCACATTCTCTAGAAGTTTTACGCTTCCTTTTAGTTGTGACAGTTTCAGAATCAGAACTAGCGACTGCGTGAACTGTACAGACCTCTCCACTCCAAAAATGAGTTTCACATAACCAGTGACCACATGCACACAAGTTTGAACTTTTCTTTAAACAGCTCTTTACTTTACATTCATCTTTATAAGATTTGTCCTTTAAAGAATCATCACTGTTTATGTCCTCTGCTATTATTTCTACAGATAAATCTAAAACGTAAAATTATTACAACTTTTTATTAGTTTAACTTTTCAAAGAAAAACAACTTACCAAGTTCATTATTTGTGCTTTTACTGATTAATTTCCGGTTTTGATAAATCAAAAGAGGGACATCCGACGAATAATCCGAGTTGTCGACCGACTTTATCCCATTATTATCATTGCTATGGTCATTTTGTAAATCTGTAAGCATAAAATAAGTGTTAATACAGCTTAAGGAAATAGACAGCAAAAATCCTTGCCTTTGTTTTTTAAACTCAAAGCTCGTTTCTTAGTTTCTTCACTTCTATCAACAAGTGTTCCACTCTTTTTCAAAAGTCGTGCTAGCGGAATATCAGAATCTAAATTTTCATCCGAAGATAAAGTTGACTTAGTATCGGCATTGAAATCAGGTCTGCTGTATCCAGAAATTAAATTTTTAATTTTAAAATAATTTCTAGGTGTAGATACTAAAATGTTTTAAAAACTTACCGTTTGTTATTTTTTTTTCTTTTTCTTTTTGCAGAATGTGGTTGATTTTCTGTTTTAATACCATCTACTTGCCATAGATCAATAATTTTACCATAGTACCATCTTTTTAAGTAGTACATCTTAACACCAACATCTTTTTAAATGGCTGTCCTTTTTTACCAGCAATAACTCATTTGCTGCAACTATATTTACTTTTCCGTTTCTCCACTTCACTAGTACATCCATTGTTTAACATAATGTGCAAACTATTAATCAAATAATCCATACAAATCACACCGTATAAGAAATAACCGGCACGCAATTTAGGGTTAAAAACAAGTAACTATAACATCACAAACAGACGTATATCAGTATAAGCCTTGCGGGTTTCGACAAGACTGTAGGAATTGTTTCGCACGAACAGGCGTTTATCATATACGCCTGTTTAAAGTGCTGCGATAGATGCTTTTTGCATATACGCCAAAATTATTTTTCAATGTACTTTCTGTACTATTTATCGTGCATATACGCCACTTCGTGTGGTAATAGTATACCTTTTATGAGTACATAAAAGCAAAAAAACACAATTTCAAAATTTGTATGATATACGCCACTTTGTAAAAACAGGGACGATATGTCCTAAACGTCTTAGTTTTTGAACTACGGTGTGATTAAAATATTTTAAAAAACTAACCAGAACTAACCAAAACTAAGATGTTTAGGTCATATGTTTATATGAAGTTTTTTCTTATTATCTGTTGTAGAATCGCCCCGTAAAGTTTGTCGGTTAAGTTACTGGACACCCTGTAGGTATGTAGGTAATTTGATTGAAATTGATAAAAACTTTGATGTCTATTGGTGCCTAAACAGTGAAAGGTTTATTGACTTTAATAAAGAGTATCTTATTTTATAAGTTTTTGATTGTCCATAAAATGGCGCCCCCAGCCTTGCGATATCTGTCAAAATAAAAGTTATAATGTAAATAAATTTTAAGTTTTAGGTAAAGTGCCCTCTGGTGGTATTTAAAAATGTACTTTTGTCTTAAAATTTAAGAATCTGCAAAACTCGATTTGTGTGCCAAATATTAACTAGATTGGTTAAAAAATAAATGCAATATGGCGAAAAAAACAAAATAAAAATTGAACTTTGACGGCTTGTAACTCGAAAACGAATGACATTTTGAAAAAAATTATATGAAGCTCTACCCTTATTTTGTCAAGTAGAATCACCCCCTTTAGTTTCGTGATCGATTTTTGAATCACCCTGTATAATATTAAATGACAAAGAAGTATCATTTTTGTTAATAAATTATTAATTCTTATTCTTTTAATTCAATGATAGCAGATTTTCGGAGGCATCTCGAAAAAATCTCGGTACTTGATCATGTGAAATCAAAAACCTAAACTCGTTCGTTAAATCTTCGTTTTTCCCAGGTGACGGGGAATGTTTTTTTTAATTTTAAATTTTTCATTTTTGGGACCACTTTGATATGAAAAACGCGATGAGTAAAAAATCGGCTTATATGCATTTATAAATGACAGACTAAAAAATTTCTCCAGCGTGGTGATGGCCACCGATTTTGAAAACGTGAGTTGTGGAAAAAGTCATTTAAAGTTCTGAGCACTAGAGTTTTAATGAAACGTTCATAACAGTTATGGATGAGGGATGAGGCTTGGTTACTACTGTGTCAGTAAAACCTTATTTTTTGTTACAGAATCCGACATTTTAACAATGTTAAAATCTGCAAATTCCGAAGTCACCCGAATGTGGATGAGACTAGAAGGAAAATTATAAGACAAACATGACAACTTAAAATTAGGAGGCAAAACTGCTGAACTGCATTAAATATACTGTTCTTATATTTTAGTTATTTTTGTATGTTAACTACTGGTTGGTCAATTATGGTATATTTAATTTTAGGGAAACGTAAATCGCGTCGGTTTCCGTCGACCGACAGTCCTAGGAAACCGCAGCTTTATGTGTAACACTGATCTCGATGGATTGCCAATGTTATTACCTGCGCAAAACAAAAGTTACAATTCATTGGCCAAAAACAGGTGTGTGCGCAAGCAAATCGAGGGTAAACGCGCCTGGCGCCAAACAGACTATCCACATTATCGGAAAGAATTTGTCAACGGCGTTCTGGTTTTCTGTTCGGAGTACGGTAGCTAATGAGCGTCACGGTCAGACCGCGCTCGGAGGGTGCGGGGTGCCGGTGTTTATATTTTGCCACGGCTTTTAAGTGCGCATGTTCGTCTACCCGTCCATTTGTTTACTGCGCGAGGTCGTAAAAATTCGAATAATGCTTCTTGCCACTGTGGATCTAAATGTAGGTTATCTATGATGTGAAACTGGTTAAATAAGATAAGATGATAGTTTATCATTTTATCAGTTAGTTTTATAATATATATTTAAACAAAATATAACTATAAAATATTACTTTACTGTGCAGTTTGTGGACTTATTGTCCCTAAAATACTATAAATAATGTTAGGGCATTAAAAATGCCATACTTGCGGGTAAGTTTTACATTTTGTACAAAAAATGCAAACTTTTGGTTCGTACAATTGTGCCTTACAAATTTGGGAATAAGGTAAGCAAAAGCATATAATAAAAAGATCATCTCTTTGTTCATACGCGTCATTTGTCAGACTAAAAGTGCGTTTAAACCAAACGAACAAAGAGCTAGAGGCAGAACATGAGCATTCTGTTTTGATCTACCAAAGCTATTTTCAGCATTTACACCAAAAAATTAACGAGCAAGAATGAGAACCAAGAACTAGAATTCTTCACAATGTTTAAATCAAACGAATGCTCATACCTCATTTGTCCATCAAAAAGTGCATGGTTCAAAATCACCAAAGTGGGAAATTGGCTTCGGAAGCCATATACGCCAAAAATTTGATATATGTTATAATATTTGAAACTATATACACAAAAAATCATTTCGTGAACGCGTCCCTAAGTACAATCTGTAAAAACAAAGATTCAAAAAATATATTAATTTATCCAAATTAAACAAATTCTATTACTCATCACAAGCACTTTTTTATAATTTACTAGATTGTAGACAAATTATTTAGGAAAGTTTTAAGTTTTACATGGAATTTTGAAAAAATTTGTTTTCCGGACATTTATACAGTGTGGTCCATTAAGTATGCAACAAATGGAAAACTTTTTAATTTGCAATTTGTCAGAAAATTTTATTCTTTATAAAGGTTGGTGCATGGACCGAAACTCTTTAGCAGTAGTTACTTTTATTAAAAGTTTTATGGTATACAGGGTGGGTCAAAAAGATTAAAAACTGCTTAAGAGTAAAGTATCCTTATTTTCAAAAATACAAAGAAATGTTAAATATAAAAGTTATTTAAAATTAAAAATTATGTCTAAATATTAAATCATGGCCTCCTCTTTAAGTTTTTATTATTTATTTTTTAATTTTAACTTATCTGATCTACACTTTCATAAAACTTTTACAAGGTAAATAAGGAATTTTTATACGAATTTTATTATCTATAGTATATTTACCTAAATAAAAAGCATATTTGTATAATTTTAGGCCCCTATTAAATATCATTGCAACAAACTTGAAGTTAGCGGTTAGCTAAAAATATAAATGCAAGTAGGCATTGCCTTACTTGTGCCACCCCCCTCTCCTCCACCCGTGACGTCATTACGAGGAATCTTGGGCGACGCCTATTTTAGGGTACTGCGCATGCGCGTCATATTTAGGAATCTTGCGCAACGCGTTATTTAGGGCGTGGTCAATCTGTCAAACGTCATCTGTCATCTGTCAAACGTCATCTGTCATCTGTCAAATGTCATCTGTCACCTGTCATATGTCAAAATCTCTGACGTCATTTAAAATTTAGGAATCTTGCGCAACGCGTTATTTAGGGCGTGGTCAATCTGTCAAACGTCATCTGTCATCTGTCAAATGTCATCTGTCACCTGTCATATGTCAAAATCTCTGACGTCATTTAAAATTTAGGAATCTTGCGCAACTCCATATTTAGGGCGTGGTCAATGTGTCAAAAGTCATCTGTCACCTGTCAAATATCACGTGACTTAGAAAATGGCGCCTGTCAGCTGTCACCTGTCATATTTCGCGAACCACGTGGTTACGTGTATGAGATAAGGCAGTACGCATGCGCGAAAAATAATGTCAATAACTAACCTAGAAATAAGGCGTTGATTGAAATGACATAACCTAAATTTATACGGATAAGCCTAGGGCTCCGGGCCCCACGTTTAGGGCTCAGGGCTTCACGTCTAAGCCCCGGGGCCCCACGATCGTAGTGAAGTTAGCTTTATACGTCATATACTTAAACTAGTCAACATAACCTCAAACTTATATTAGCGTCTTACGCATGACATAACCTAGAAATAGGGTATATTATTGATTGACATTAGTTGCAGACACGTGGTTTATTAAATATATAGACAAAATGGTGAAGGTGAAAAATTATTATTGCCTTAACAGTTTTTAACGTATATTTCGGTTTCTAGTATACCGATTTTAGTTGTTCTTTTTGCTAATAATTTAATTATTATAAATCTACAAATATTAATACTAAAATTTTTAATAATTATGTTATTTGAGTGTAAATAGGGCCTTAACAGTTTTTAACGTATATCTTGGCTTCTAGTGGTTTGATTTTAGTCATTCTTTTTTAAACAATTATTTTTAATAAATATATTAACACTAATTTTTTAAATAAATCTGTTATTTGAGAGTAAATAGGGCCTATACAGATAACCTCAAAGTTCTTACACAGCCGTTGTTATGATTGACAGACAACTTATTAAAAAATCAACAAATTCGAGGAAACATGTTTAAATATAATTTGTAAGAGTATCAGCCCTAATTTTTAAATAATTAGCCGAGCGCTAAAAGAAGAGTATACGAATGTCAGAATTAAAAAATAAATATTTTGGTTTCAGTACATACGATATTTACGATTTTTGTTTAAAAGTGAGATTAGGACCTAAGAAACATATTTAAATATAATTTGTAAGGGTATCAACCCTTATTTCGAAAATATTAGCCAAGCGCTAAATTTACGTGAGTCAAATTTAAAAATTAAATATTTCGGCCTAGGGTAAGAACGCGAGGAGGGTTCATCTGTCATTCGAAAAATCTGACGTCATATTTAGGAATCTTGCGCAACGCATTATTTAGGGCGTGGTCGCCTGTCATCTGTCATCTGTCAAATATCACGTGACTTAGAAAATGACTGTTCGAAAAGAAGAAGAATCACAACATAACCCTACTTTTAAAGAAGAGGGGCGCTAGCAACATTTGGCGTTAGTTGCCCTTGGCATTAGCAACTTCTGGCGTTTAGGGCTTCTTGAGCCTGACGCTTAGGGTATTTAGAAAAATAGTGCCGTATTTTGGAAAAACAGTGCCGTATTTTAAAAAAACAGTGCAGTATTTTAGAAAAACAGTGCCGTATTTTAGAAAACAGTGCTGTATTTTAGAAAAACAGTGCCGTATTTTGGGAAAACAGTGCCGTATTTTAGAAAAACAGTGATGTATTTTAGAAAACAGTGCCGTATTTTAGAAAAACAGTGCTGTATTTTAGAAAACAGTGCCGTATTTTAGAATACAGTGCCGTATTTAGAAAACAGTGCCGTATTTTAGAAAAAACAGTGCTGTATTTTAGAAAAACAGTGCCGTATTTTGAAAAACAGTGCCGTATTTTAGAAAAACGGTCCCGTATTTAAGAAAAACCGCGTTCATCTTCCGAATAACACAAATTATTAGGTCAAATATTGTGGCAAAAATTATATATTAAATATATAAAGGGTTATCTTAAAACAAAACAGCTACATATGAAACATAAAGATACATATTGTACTTAATAAAAATATATACAGAGTACATACGTAACATAATTATCGAGTGTGATTACTATTTACCAAAATTTTAAGATTATAGTGATTACAAAGCGACATTGTATTTTCTAATGATTGTACACTTTTCTTCTACGGAAACGAGGAACTTGTAGCAACATATACGGGGAAAGATCTTCATAGTCTATACCTCTAAGGATAAATAATTCTTTAATTTCTTAAACTCAGGATGAACACCAATCTTGAGAGGTTTTTCTACGTTTTACATCTTTAATCGTCACTGCTAGATAAATAGCAAACACCAATTGTAGTTCGTGAAATAGCTCACAGGCTAGGAGTTGTTTTATATCTATTGATTTGTGAAGTGGAAATCGTCTCGTCCGTCGATCTTCTGATGAAAAATATTCTGATAGCACCTCCTTTACCCATAGCATACCATTATGTGCCTTTTGATAAGGTACAGGTAAATAGCAGGAGAAAATAAGGATACTCTTTGTCTCGATATTTCAGTTTTAATCTCATAATCCCAGTTCCATGAAATGCTTTTATTAAACAAAGAGATATAGGAGTGAAGGACTTTATCGGGAACTTTAGAATTCTTATATAATTTTTGAAAGTCTTCAGAGACGATACTTATCTTGGCAAAGCTACTACACAACTAACTAAACCAACAAAAATTAGAACCTTTTAAGGATTTTAAGCCGTTGAAAAGAGCTGATCAGTAAATAACAAAAATTTTATTTAAAAAAGGAAAATTACTGGTTTTTAAATAAAATCACTCTTTATACCGTCTTTTAAATTATATCGCTGTTATTTTATTAATAAACAGTGTATTACAGTATAATTATTTAAAAGACGGCAAAATTACTGCTTTTTAAATAAAATCACTGTTAGTTGCCGTCTTTTAAATTATATCGCTGTTATTTTATGAATAAACAGTGTATTACAGTATAATAATTTAAAAGACGGCATAATTACTGCTTTTTAAATAAGAACACTGTTATTTGCAGTCTTTTAAATAATTATATTGTAATTCACTGTTTATTAATAAAATAACAGCGATATAATTTAAAAGACGGTATAAAGAGTGATTTTATTTAAAAACCAGTAATTTTGCGTTTTTTAAATAAAATTTATGTTATTTACTGATCAGCTCTTTTCAACGGCTTAAAATCCTTAAAAGGTTCTAATCTTTGTTGGTTTCGTTAGTTGTGTAGTAGCTTTGCCAAGATGAGTATCGTCTCTGAAGACTTTCAAAAGTTATATAAGAATTCTAAAGTTCCCGATGAAGTCCTTCACTCCTATATCTCTTTGTTTAATAAAAACATTTCATGGAACTGGGATTATGAGATTAAAACTGAAATATCGAATAAAGAGTCTCCTTATTTTTCTCCTGCTATTTACCTGTACCTTATCAAAAAGGCACATTATGGTATGCCATGGGTAAAGGAGGTGCTATCAGAATATTTTTCATCAGAAGATCGACGGACGAGACGATTTCCACTTCACAAATCAATAGATATAAAACAACCCCTAGCCTGTGAGCTATTTCACGAACTACAATTGGTGTTTGCTATTTATCTAGCAGTGACGATTAAAGATGTAAAACGTAGAAAAAAACCTCTCAAGATTGGTGTTCATCCTGAGTTTAAGAAACTAAAGAATTATTTATCCTTTAGAGGTATAGACTATGAAGATCTTTCCCCGTATATGTTGCTACAAGTTCCTGGTTTCCGTAGAAGAAAAGTGTACAATCATTAGAAAATACAATGTCGCTTTGTAATCACTATAATCTTAAAATTTTTGGTAAATAGTAATCACACTCGATAAACATGTTACGTATGTACTCTGTATATATTTTTTATTAAGTACAATATGTATCTTTATGTTTCATATGTAGCTGTTTTTGTTTTAAGATAACCCTTTATATATTTAATATATAATTTTTGCCACAATATTTGACCTAATAATTTGTGTTATTCGGAAGATGAACGCGGTTTTTCTTAAATACGGCACCGTTTTTCTAAAATACGGCACTGTTTTTCTAAAATACGGCACTGTTTTTCTAAAATACGGCACTGTTTTTCTAAAATACGGCACTGTTTTTCTAAATACGGCACTGTTTTTCTAAAATACGGCACTGTTTTTCTAAAATACAGCACTGTTTTTCTAAAATACGGCACTGTTTTTCTAAATACGGCACTGTTTTCTAAAATACGGCACTGTTTTTCTAAAATACAGCACTGTTTTTCTAAAATACGGCACTGTTTTTCTAAAATACAGCACTGTTTTTCTAAAATACGGCACTGTTTTTCCAAAATACGGCACTGTTTTTCTAAAATACGGCACTGTTTTTCTAAAATACGGCACTGTTTTTCTATAAATGCAGCACTGTTCTTTAAAATGCGGCACTGTTTATCCAAGATACGGCACTATGCGTTGGTCCAGGAACCCTAAGCGTCAGGCTCAAGGAGCCCTAAACGCCAGAAGTTGCTAATGCCAAAGGCAACTAACGCCAAATGTTGCTAGCGCCCCTCTTCTTTAAAAGTAGGGTTATGTTGTGATTCTTCTTCTTTTCGAACAGTCATTTTCTAAGTCACGTGATATTTGACAGATGACAGATGACAGGCGACCACGCCCTAAATAATGCGTTGCGCAAGATTCCTAAATATGACGTCAGATTTTTCGAATGACAGATGAACCCGCCTCGCGTTCTTACCCTAGACCGAAATATTTAATTTTTAAATTTGACTCACGTAAATTTAGCGCTTGGCTAATATTTTCGAAATAAGGGTTGATACCCTTACAAATTATATTTAAATATGTTTCTTAGGTCCTAATCTCGCTTTTAAACAAAAATCGTAAATATCGTATGTACTGAAACCAAAATATTTATTTTTTAATTCTGACATTCGTATACTCTTCTTTTAGCGCTCGGCTAATTATTTAAAAATTAGGGCTGATACTCTTACAAATTATATTTAAATATGTTTCCTCGAATTTGTTGATTTTTTTAAATAACTTGTCTGTCAATCATAACAACGGCTGTGTAAGAACTTTGAGGTTATCTGTTTAGGCCCTATTTACTCTCAAATAACATATTTATTTAAAAAATTAGTGTTAATATATTTATTAAAAATAATTGTTTAAAAAAGAATGACTAAAATCAAACCACTAGAAGCCAAGATATACGTTAAAAACTGTTAAGGCCCTATTTACACTCAAATAACATAATTATTAAAAATTTTAGTATTAATATTTGTAGATTTATAAAAATTAAATTATTAGCAAAAAGAACAACTAAAATCGGTCTACTAGAAACCGAAATATACGTTAAAAACTGTTAAGGCCCTAATAATTTTTCACCTTCACCATTTTGTCTATATATTTAATAAACCACGTGTCTGCAACTAATGTCAATCAATAATATACCCTATTTCTAGGTTATGTCATGCGTAAGACGCTAATATAAGTTTGAGGTTATGTTGACTAGTTTAAGTATATGACGTATGAAGCTAACTTCACTACGATCGTGGGGCCCCCGGGGCTTAGACGTGAAGCCCTGAGCCCTAAACGTGGGGCCCGGAGCCCTAGGCGTGGGCCGAAGGCTTATCCGTATAAATTTAGGTTATGTCATTTCAATCAACGCCTTATTTCTAGGTTATATTGACATTATTTTTCGCGCATGCGTAATGCCTTATCTCATACACGTAACCACGTGGTTCGCGAAATATGACAGGTGACAGATGACTTTTGACACATTGACCACGCCCTAAATATGGAGTTGCGCAAGATTCCTAAATTTTAAATGACGTCAGAGATTTTGACATATGACAGGTGACAGATGACATTTGACAGATGACAGATGACGTTTGACAGATTGACCACGCCCTAAATAACGCGTTGCGCAAGATTCCTAAATTTTAAATGGCTTCAGAGATTTTGACATATGACAGGTGACAGATGACAGATGACGTTTAACAGATGACAGATGACGTTTGACAGATTGACCACGCCCTAAATAACGCGTTGCGCAAGATTCCTAAATATGACGTCGCCCAAGATTCCCGTAATGACGTCACAGGTGGAGGAGTGGGGGTGGCACAAGTAAGGCAATGCCTACTAATGCAGTTTAATTTTACAAATTCGCTTTGATTTGATTAAATTTGTTAAAAAGTCAGGTGATTGGAACTGCCTTGAGAAAATATTTATTCAGAATAATAAAAATCTCTATCATACAGGGTTAATTCAAAAATTTTCCAAAAAAATTTGAATAGGAGGCCCTGATTCGGTATTTATAAACAACTTTTGAGTCAAAATAACTTTTTTATTGAACACTTTGTTGTATTTTTAAAAATAAGGGTACTTTACTCTAAGCGTTTTGTACTTTTTTGAACTACTCTGTATATCAATTAATTTTTAATAAAACAAACTACTGCTAATACAGTTTCGAACCATGCAAAAACTTTTATGAAAAATAAATTTTTCTGACAAATTGCGAATAAAAAAGTTTTCCATTTGCTGCATACTTCATGGACCACACTGTATATCATTTGGTGGACGCACTTGTGATTGGGCTAAAATAATATGGTATATGGTAACCGTAATTATTAGGTGCAAGGGCTGTTAGAATGTTGTACACCTAATAAAGTTTAATTAGGTGATATAACGGATCGTGCATTATCATCCGGGAATGCGTTTATTAGCTTAATACAATGAAAATAAAAACATCTTTTAATGTATCATATAGCAAGCAGTTCCCGTCTGGCGTCTTGTTAAGATTTTATTTTATTGGATTAAAATAATTTCAACTGAGAGCTAATGAACCTTCGTTTATAGATTAAAAACCTTTGTATCATAAGTAACTTAATATTAAATATTTCATTATTTTATTTCTTTTAAAGTAATCATAACTTTTATTATATTGTGTAAGAACAGAATAGTTCTTCACAGTATATAAAAATTTTATTTTTTTAAATATTTTTAAAATTTTTAATTTTATTCTGGAGAAAAGCCATATAATATTTTGTTTAACCGTAATCTCCCAGAAAACAAATAAAGCCTAAATTCAATCTTAAAATTTCCCACCTTGTTGATTTTGAGCCACATACTTTTAGATGGAAACCATTTGGAATTATACGCGAAGTAAGATGCAAGAAGCGAGACCATCCTTTTTTGGTTCTTCAATATAACATTCTAGTATATTTGCAATTTCCTGATTTCGAGTTTTATCGATTCAAATGCACGGGAATAGCCAATATGGTCCATTCGACCGAACGCAGATCACAAAACCAGTGAGAACAGAAAACACAAAAACTAAAACGCGAGTCCGTTCCTCACCCGTTCGGTTCGAAAAGAACAGGCTGTTGTTCCGTTCTTTTCATAACAACTCTAACGGCTTCACAGTTTGCATTCGTCTTCGGTAGTGTAAACATGTCGAAAGGGAGCCTTCGTTGGGCTTTCACGGAAAATCGTGCATGGAGGAAAAGATGAGAAGATGTGTTTTGTGCCCTGGCGAGGATATGAAACTTACACTAAACTGAAAAAGAATCTTTTTCTGGAGCTAGGCGCTGTTTAAAGATTCCTGCAACCTGATGTTTTTTTCGATAAGTCTTTGAACAGAAGGTATTTCCCAAATGGTGGGAGATGGAAGCGTGCGTCGCGGGGATCGTAGGGTCTAAAACAAACAGGAGTAGCAGCTCTTGGTTTGATGGCCGACAATTTATGCATATCATCGATGGAAAGATTATGAAGCGACATCGCACATAATACCGGAAGGGGAAGGGCTGGCTAATCGTCTTGCAGCAGAGCCAACAGCCGAGAAAGCAAGTCAAAGCAAAAACGATCCCGATTATTAAATTCTGTAATAGTTTAATTATTCAACTTTCTATCATATATTTAAGTGCTTTTGGTATATTATTGCAATGCTAGATAGACTCTTTATAATACATATAAAAAATACATTTGCAAAAAAATAAAAAATATATTTTTAAGATGCTGACAAAAACTATATATGATATCAGTATATAGTAAGATAAGACTTTAAAAATAATATTATAAAGGGAAGTACTAAACCGATTATGAAAATTCTTTCACAGTCAGAAAGCTACACTATTTAGAAGTGCTATAGGCTATATTTTATTATAATCGGACAAAAACTTCAGAGAAAAATAATGGTATATGTATTTCAAGTCAACGAAAAATATTAATAACACCAAAGACAATTATAGTAGTGGTACACTATAATTGTCTTTGTTAACACCCAACGAAGTGGGCCAGCTATCTTTTAAAAGCATCGGTAGTTCAGTGGTAGAATGCTCGCCTGTCAGGCTTGTACGCCACTGATTTTTTTAGTTGGGCGAGAGCAATTTAGGTTGGGCGCTCGCCACACCGCGCCCACCTCTGGCGCCGCCACTGTGCAGATTGCAAGTATACGTTTCCTGTTTTTTTCTAAGGAGTTTTTTTGTACGTTTGATTTTCAACTTTGCAACATTTTCTATCAAAGCTTAGTTAAGTTTGAAAGGCACATTCGAAGTTTACCATATATGAGTAGTGTCCTTCTAGGTATATTTAATTTTTATTTGCCATATACCTTTTTCTGTCAGTATAAGGTGAAGAATTTGTGTATTTTAATAGGAATAATAAGATTAAATTAGAAATTTCAAAGAAAAATAAAAAGTGATTATAATCCCCTTTGAAAAGACACTCCACAATTAAAACAACCTTTATTCTACTATCCCCCATTTTTGAGACAATTACCATCATATATAAAATAAATTATGATATACAAAGAATTGTCACAAACTTACATTACAGAATAAATTACTTTCTATTAAACTCACAATTAAACTGTATTTATTTTGCGCCTCCTGCCCAACGACAATACAAGTCGTTGCCTCCCAAATATGGATTGTGGAGGGGAGGATAACCATCTTTTATGGCGGACAAGTTGAAAAAGTGGCAATCGGAATGTACCAAATTGGGATGGCGCCACAGTAGCCAGTGGAGAGATTTTGGTATTTCTTTCCTTTTTTATTTTGTATCTATCTGTCCTTTTTTATTTTGTATCTCACCATGCCTACAATTCATGCTCATTGGTTAAAATCTCCTCTTGCTACTGTGGCGCCACCTTAAGTTGCACCTTTGGACGGACACTTTTTAAAACATTCAGATAGTTATTATCCTCCCCTCCACCATCCATACTCCCAAAGAAAATAAACTTTTTTATGTTCCTTGGTCGCCTCCTGCTTACATTTATTTTTTAAATCACGCACCCATATGTAGGCAACCAAAGTTGTAGATATTTGAGCCATTTTTTGTTGTTAATACGGTTCAAAACATTACATTTTGTTGCTAAACGGTGACGTCATGTACGTCGCGTATTTAACCGTGTTTGAATACATCCCAGACAATGGTTTAAAAATAATATACCTTTCTCTGTCGGGCGGGCGTATGCATCGTACTGTTTCGGTCATTTCTTGTAAACTTTTACATGGCAAGTGAAAAATGTTTATATTGGATGTAAACCAAAGTACATATTAACCCTAAAAATAAAAATCTTAGCCATAACCTAAAAGTTTATTGGGTTGTGACGCAACGGTTTAAAAACCTACAATTTCTTGATTCTCATATTTATATGGTCAGTTTCGAATACGGTTTGAACCACTGAGACGAATACGGTTAGCAAGAAAATTTGACTTTGATTGCGTTTACCATAGAAAGCGGAGCTTTTTGTTATCATATCTTACTTTGAATATAACACGTTTTTTTGACGGTTTAAATCCTTTAAATGTTGTAATGTTGAATCATTACCTATCTCCATTTAACTCTCATATTTATATTGTCATTTCAAATGCGGTTAGAACCACTTCGATGAATACGATTACAGTTAACACGAAAAAAATGACTCTAATCTTCGGTAGAAAAAGAACATGTCGTGTATCGTGGACGTAGGAGTAGGCGAGTTGGCGGCGTTTGCAGATTGTGAAATAATTCCCGCTCTTAAGGTAATACAGAGTTGAAGAAAATCAATCATTTAAAAATCAAACATTTGTTGAAAAAGTTATGTTACCCATATTTTTATAGCATGCCTAATCCAATAAAACTTTACATGTGCTTATGAGTCCCATAGCCAAACCTTTTTGGTTTGTTTGGAATATATTTAAATGGATTAGTAATTATTCAGGGGCGCAATTAAGAGGGGACAAGACTGCGATCAGCCCCTTCAAAATCAAAGATTATATTTATAAGACAATGTATAAAAGAAAAAATCTACTTTACTATATATATAAAAAATAAAACAATAATTGTTTCTTGCAAAACAAAAATCCCTAAAGTCCTGCAACCACTTGGCTAGGTTTTTATCCTCTTGGCATTAAAATGGATATAAAATCTTTATTTACTTTTCGTTGATCTTTGGACACTCCACGAAGGCTAAAAGCCGTGCGGGTGTCCATATGTTAAGAGGAAGCTTCTTTACAAGGGACTTTAAACTTAAATACTTAATTTGGGGGAAGAAAAACCTCCGAGGGCAGCAGGTTGCACATTCTAGAAACTCTATTGATAAAAGAACGAACAAAGGGATACATACGTGCGGCACCACCAATCTTCTCTGTTGGAAACTAAGTGGAGAAATTATACTGGACAAATCTTTAGAGCGCAAGCCATGGATGTACCTATAAAAAAGCGATAAATCCCCACATCTTAGCCTGTCTGTAAGTGAAGGATCATTAATGAGGCGAACAGCTCTTTTTTGAATGAAGTTAAGAATGAATAAGAACAATATTTTAAAGGAGGTCGGATTTGGGACACATACAAAGTGTATAAATTAAAAGAGGAGAAATACTTTTGGCTCGAAAGATAAATCCAAGCTTTTTTAAATCTTTTGTGACTATAGACAAGGAGCGCGTCATGCCAGACCTGGTCAAAGGCTTAGAATATATCAAGAGCAACGATCTGGGACTCACTTAGAAACTCAAGAGACTTGTTCCAGCTGTATGATACGAAAACAAGAAAATCTGCTAAAGATGTCTTGTAGCGAAATCCATACTGCCTGTCATGCAAAATTTTGTGTTTTTGCTAATTACTTAAGGATTTGTAAATTAATCAATTTTTCCATTACTTTACAAAGAACTAAGAGAAGTTAAATAAGTCTATAGTTAGAAGGAAGAGATTTAGGTCCTTGCTTGGGAATAAGTTGGGCACGTGCGTCTTTCCAGCTCGCCCGAAAAATACCTGTGCCGTAAGAAAGTACATAATATCGGGCATAATGCGGGCAAAAGCTGGAATTGGATGATTTCCGGGTTGGTCAAGGGTAATTGTTTAGCAAGCAGTTTTGCCTTTTCGTTAGCAGTTGAAATATTTTCATCTTCCACAGTTAGTAGTGGAAAAGAATTGGTACAAAAATTCCTACTTATGTTTTTGGCAAAGAACCAAAAATATTTGAGCAAGAAAGAACTTTGTTTTTATGCAATTATCGACGAAGTCTTTGGCTTCTGAAATTGTTTGATTGTAGTAGCTTCTTGCTTCAATGCTAGCCTGCCGGTTTTCTGGACTGGGATTCGGTAGAAACTTTTGTGAGCCTGAACTCTTAGAGGTCTAGCTTTATCACACGATTTAGAAAACCAAGGTTTGTTATTAAAGGGTTTGGGGTTCTTGATGTTTTGTGGAATATATAGGTTTCAATGTACAATTGAATTGATTCGGTCAGTTGCTTGCAATTTTCGGAAGGATTATAAGAAGAAAAGCAGATGGTATCCCAATTACTCAAAACAAGTAATTTGTGACATAACACACCTTTATCCACTGACCTCTTCATTTTTGTTTTTGTAAAAAATACAGATAATTCAAATTAAGCTTGCAACATTGCTAAAAAGCCCTCATCGGCATAATTTTGAACTAGTATAAGAGTCCATGACAATTGATGGTCAAATTTTTCTTGTTGTTGTGGCAGTTAATATCGTGTTTTTTAAATAATTTTTACAATTTCTTGAATAAATGCAATAAAAATACAAGAAGAATTGGTCTACAATTTGTGCTAAGTATTTTGGTGGTTGTCATCATAGATTTCGTAAAAATTTCTGCCATGAAGCAAAAGGTACAAAGTCG
This sequence comes from Listronotus bonariensis, assembly GCA_014170235.1. NCBI lineage: Eukaryota > Metazoa > Arthropoda > Insecta > Coleoptera > Curculionidae > Listronotus > Listronotus bonariensis. Next base: position 19,067 of record JACEGR010003410.1, read on the forward strand.
GATTTGTTATATCTGCAGTTTAAGTGTATATATTCAAGAACTTACGTTTTGTCACTTTACATAAAATTACGCGCAACCTTAGCTGGTAACTACTCTTTGTTTTATTTAGGTTTTTAGACTATGATGCCTACTATTTTGTCTGAAATTTAATGTTTCTTGTTTTCCAAAGTGCTTGGCTTTTAGCCGAGACGCAAACCCAAAATCGTATATTTCTGTAAATATGGTAAATATTTTTGACTCTTTTGATCTAGAAACCCATTTTTATTAGCTGATGGATCGAATTGCAAACTGCTGCTCCTTAATTTAAATTCCCTATTCCAATTCCAACACTGATCGTCTGTGGGCCACTTAAGTTCGCCTGCTTAACGGTCCCAAACCCCAAGAGGAAATCGGTAATGTACAGTTGGCAACGCTGTGGATTATTGTGTTTTGTTTTTAATTCTGTCATCTACTGTCACTATGCAACCAACAAATTTCTTTTAGTTTTTTGTATATGCAACAATGCAACTATGATACGGATGCGTCATTTTTAGTGAAATGTAGAATTTATTATTTTGTGTTGTGTGCAAAAGAAAAATAAACAAATAAAACAAAAACAAGTAATTTATTCGATAAATTTAGTGTTAAACAAAGAGAAACAGAAGTTTTTAAAAAGGTAAAAAGTACTGTAAGCGTTGTCCTTCATAAATATCCCTTGTTTTTTTGCCAGATTGTCATAAGTACCAATCTGCAGTTGTAGAAGAACTACAAACGTTGTACCTTAAACAACTGCAACTTCTTTTAAATATTGTCCAATCTGCAAAAAAATGGTATAACTGTATATGCAGTAGTAAGTAGGTAGAAAAAATCTACTAATACTAACCTCGATTAACCTCTAAAAGGAATTAGGACACTTGTGGGTTTTGCTTTGGTATTATGGTTATGCACTTATTTTTTGTTGTAAAATTAAAGTGTTAGTTCTAAAATATATGTTAATAATGTTGCTTAAAGGGCAGTAATAATATGGAGTGCAGGATGGAGAGAATAATAAGTAGTATTCCATTAAATTATAAATTAATAATATTGATGAAACTGTCAGTCAAAAGATCCATATTATGGGTAAAACAAGGAATAAACCACAATAAAAGCAAGAAAAAATATCAAAATAGAGAATTATTGCAAGTTGCCTTATTAGGCTCGGGTATTATTAATACTGGCCTTATTTAAATAGTGCTTGCACCCATAATTTAGAGTTATTGCAAATCATGTTGACAGTACCATTAACCTAAAATTTAGTTGTTTTTCTTTATTGTTTGTGTAGTTCTTAATTGTAGGGTTTTGTTTTACACAATTACATTACATACATTTGAAAAAGCAAGGTTTTTAACTTTAAACGACTTTTTAATTTTGTGGTCGGCAGCCGTTCGGTTACACAAAACAGTTCCGAAGTTAAAATAAGACCAAAATAAGGCATGACCTAAAACAGACATAAATAAAAGCAGGCACTATCCTTATTAAGGGAGTCCTTATTCCACCATGCATCTGCGCAAGCTCAGATGTCAAAATAAGGCGGGTATTATTAGTGCCTGGCCTTAGTACCATCTTGAAACATGTTAAAACAATGGCAGTGACTGTGCCCTAAAAACATTATTTATATCATTACATCAAAAAATATAAAACATATCTTAATACTACTAGGAAATATCAAGCAATAGTAGATAAAGTGTGGAATAAATGCAGTCCTTTGTGTCCAGTTTGTGTGGTTCCCATGTTTATTTTTGATATTCAAATTCAAATTTAAAATATTCTTTATTGTCTTAAGAAAATAAATAGTTCTTGTTGACAAAGAGAAAGATATATTCCAAATATTTTTGTACCCGATAGGTGATATTTCAAGAATTACTTTTTACAAACCACTTAATAGGTTAATAATGTTGTCATAAATCAATATTATCATTAAGGGTAATGGATGGTTTAGAATTATTTCATTAAATGCATTTTGGAAAAAAGTCTTTCCAAAATTCCGGCTAAGTATGTAGTACTAAATTATTCAGAATAAAATGCCTTTTTAAGATATATGCTAACAAGCCACTCTCATTCTATTTGACAAAAAGGGGTTATGACCATAAATAAGAAGTCTAGAATTGGTCCAATGATATTCAAAAAGGGGAGACAGAAATGATGGAGCAATTATCGGCCCATATCACTCCGTGCCCATATTGTCGAAAATCTTTGAATGTCTACTGAAGAACCAACTGTGTGATTACCTTGGATCAGTTGTTCTCCCTCAGTGGTTGGGTTTAGGACTGATAGGTCCAACAACCTTGGCGGTATTGGACCTCATGGGGTTCCTGGAGGCCCAGGCAGAGGAGGCAATATGTGTCTGTCTGCGACCTTTCGAAGGCAACTGACTGTGTGTCCCATGATGTCCTGCTAGATAAACTTAGAGCGTATGGCATAAATGAGGCTGAATGAATCTAATCAGGGGCTACCTGTCCAACGTACTCAGGTGACAGCATATAAAAATAATTTGTCAAATAGAGGCAATGCTACAGTATGGGGTCCTGAGGCTCTGTACTGGGCTGCCTCTGCTTTGGTTACATAAATGACATAAACTCTGCGGTCCCAATGTCCCAAAAAGATCTGGCTGTTCGCAGATGACACATCTATTGCGGATGCGGGTGTGGACCTGGAGAGTCTTGAGGAGCGTATGCATGAGTGTGAGTGAATTGAAAAGAGTAGGACACAATGCTAATGAGCTTGCACTTAATGAAACAAAAACAGAAAGAATGACTTTCGGTCTGAGAGAAATTGAGAATGGGGGTACTGAGGAGGTCAGGTTCCTGGGAGTATATCTTGACCCACCTTAAATTTGACAAACATGTTGAGCATATGGCCGAACGCCTTTCAAAAAGCATACCTGCTTAGGAACCTTAGGGTCATACTGCCCAGGATCCAGTCTTCTTCAGGCATTTCATGGGGTCTTTCAATCGGTGGCCTGCTATGCCATTTGGCTTCAGGGTCACTCAACCCAGGCTGCACGAATATTTAAGCTTCAAAGAAGAGCTAAGGGGTGATTGCTGGTGTCGGCTATGGGGATGATGCCAGGGTGCTTACAGAGAGCTAGGGGTCATGACACTGCCATGCAGATACATCTATGAGTGTCTAGTATATAGCCATAAAAACTTACATCTCTTTATTAAAAAACATTTTTATCAAGCCACCTACAAAGATCAAATAACTTAATACGAATAAATTATCACATAGACTAGAACAACTCACGATTTTCCTTAAACTATTTCGGCCCAAAATGTTATAATAAACTTCCTGATCAAATTAAAATTTGCCCATGAATGCATTTAAAAACAAGGTAAAAAACTTGCTTCAAGAGTGTACTTTTATAGCTCAGGGTATCTGAATTTTGATTTAGATTCTTTCTGGGGAATAGAGCCCCTTCTCAGCATGACAATGTGTAGAGTACTCCCAGTTTTGTGACTTTATGTTTGTGTGCAAATCTGTGTTTTTTTGTCCAATGTCAACTTTAGTTGGATAAGTCCTAAATGTAAATGTTCAGAAATGTTCAGAAAAAAAAAATGTATTTGTAGTGGGAAATTTTATTTAGTAATGTATAATTTAGACTTGTGCTTTAACTATTTTAATATTATTGTAGTTTTATACTATTTTAAATTGTGACGTCCCCGGTAAATGTAAATTGTTTTAACCGTAATATGAATTTGAATTTGAATTTGAATTTGAAGATTTTGCTAACATTTCATCACCCTGAGAGGAAGTAAAAAACAAAAGACGTATAATTCCATTTTCCATGGCTACTTAACTTAAATTGGAATTTAGGAAATTAAATTTTTGACAGCAGAAGTGTCAAAAAATAACATATGAGCTGTCATTGTATTCAGAATGCCCTACATTAAGTTTGAAAGTGGGATTAATTTCCGATTTAACTGGGAGTTATAAGAAACAAGTGAATAGATCAACCAATCCAGTCCAATATTTATGTCAAAAATCGATATACCAAATTTCATTCTTCTATCCTAAAATGTAAAAAGTTATAGGAGAAACCACCTGTGAAAAACGCCTAGTATTGCCGGTCTTCTTGGCATATTTTTTTCAAATACTCTGTCTTTTTCCGTGAAAGATTGCGCTTTGGTTCTTAAGAAGAGGTAATTATTTGATGGGTTCAACAGTTGGTTATTTGGGTGTAGAATTTTGGTCATTGCCTTTGAATTTTTAGAAAGCATCTCAGGGCTGCTGTTTCTTCAGTTTTGTGGTTGTTCCAAGCTGGTCTTTTGCACATAACATTGGAATAAAACCATATTCGATGACTGGCTGGCTTATGATTGTGTATCTTTGTGCAGCTTTCAACTAAGAATTTAAAACAACAAAATATATGATTTAAACTTTCGTGTTAAGCTGTCAGAGTTTACAAGAAATAAATGGAAAAATTAAAAAACTGCTTTTTAATTTTATGCAGTTGGACTATGTTTAAAGTTTATGTTTTAAATATGGAACATAAATAGGGTTGCCATCCGTCCCGTATCGGAACTGTCACCGTTATTGTTATTAAGCCCTATGTTATTAAGCAAAAGTCCCGATTTACGATATGGAACAAAATATTTAATTTTGTTTGAACCCCTTTATCAGAATTTATTAAAATATGTACAGTAGTGGCCATAATTATAACAACTTTTTAAAACAAATTAATAACCGAGTTAAAATCATTTTAATCAACGTGAATTTATCATATAATATTTATTTTCTATTGTTGATGTTTATGGTAAGAAAAAACATTCATTTTTTTATTTATGTTTACATAAAAATATACATTTATTTTACATTTTTACCTGGACAAAAATATATCAACTTTTATTTCTATTTATAATTTTAGCAATCGTACAAATTTAAAGAACTTAAAACCGATACTTGGTATAGTATCCCTTTTGTTTTATCCCTTTCATACACCATCGCGGTATGAACTCAATTAGTTTTTGAATACATGACATGTCCATGGTTCCCAGGCATTCTGAAGTTCCGTTAAGAGTTTCTTTAAATTAAAGTAAATTGTATGCCTTATTATGTTGTCAACATGATCCCACATATTTTAAATTATGTTTAAATTCGGCGATTGGAAAAGCCAAGGCAAAACGGCGTTGTATGGTCTTGTAACCAATCAGTAATCAGTTTAAATTTATGCCTGGGAGCTTTATTATGTTAAAAAGATTTCTTTGGGGCATTTTTTTATTAACATATGGAACCAATTTCATATTTAGTATGTTCCTGTTCATAAATGTCCTTGTATTCAATGAAGGAGACCTACGCCAAACCAAGAAGAACATTCCCAAATCATAATAAAACCTCCACCATGTTTTACAGTAAGTGTAATAAACTTTTGTCCAACCTTGATCCTACAGGACGTGTTATATGAGAGGGCCCATCACCACTAAATAAATTGAATTTGGATTTGTTGCTAAAAAGTGACCGTTTCCATTCTTCTATAGTCCAGTGATGTGTTCTTGAGGCAAAATGTAATCGGGCCATCAAGTTCTTCTTTAAGAGCAGTTGTTTTTTGCTAGTCTTAGAAATTATTAGCAATATCCACTTGCGTCTCTCCATCTTTGTAATGTTGATTTGTAATTTTTCTCACAGCTAACGGAGCATTTTTAGCATGATCTATTTTCAAAAATAAATACCAAACGGTTAATATTTTACAAATTATTTACAAACAGTCACCCAGAATTAAAAGGCGCAATGAAAAAGACAAATATATAAAAATTTGCTATAATTATGTCCATTCCAAAAAAAAAAGATACATTTTTTTAACAGCAGGAGATTATTGGTATGGGGTATACTGAATAAGTCAAAAGTCATAGTCAAAAATCTCTATATTCAAAAAATGAAAACTACAAGTTTTTACAAAAATGCAGCTCCATTGAATAAACTGGCGTCAAAAAAATATAAATTAATGCATACATTCTTAATATACACATTAAAAACACTAAAACAATTTTCATCAATAACCCTTAAACAGATCAGGTACTAAAATTTACATATAAAAACAAATACTAAAATTTAAATATTAAAACAGATAATCTTATCTTCAAAATTATAATCTAAAAATTCATTCACCATGTAAGGTTCAATATTTAAAATCATGTTAAAAATAGATTTTTTAAAATCATTAATATTATATGTTTGCCTAACACTTACTGGTAATTTATTTATTTAATTTATACACGAATATGTGTTACTCTTTTCCGTTGCAGTAAGCTTATGTATTGGAATATTCAAACCGACCATTGTTGTATTAAAGAATGTCCAATTTTAAAGGGGAATAAAACAACAAACCGAAATAATACATATTATATAAACTGATATAAAGTTGAAGTAGTATTAGCTGAAGATTTTAAAATTTTAAAAAGTTGCTATAATTATGGCCACTACTATATATAATAATACCTACTGTAAATACTTATTTTCAATTCCTCATACATTCAATCCTCAAGGCAGCGAATCGATGAAAGAAATCGACTGTTGGCAGAATCTGTCGAAGTAATTTTGCAGTGTCAGTATAACTTTAAAATGCTGCTGATTTATAAATAATACTAGCCCACCCGTGCCCACTTCGTTGGGCGATAATTATATTTTTCTCTAAACTTTTTGTTCACTTATAATAAAATATAGCCTATAGCATTCCTGAATAGTGTATGTAGCTTTCTGATTGTGAAAGTCGATAAAGCTCTTTCGGAGGAGTAAGATCATTAAAACTGTGACACAAGAATTTTACATTTATTTATTTTATTTTTTTATTTATTTATTCATATCAATACCCTACAGAAATAAACTTTCTAAATGGAATTCTTAAAGCAATAAACCGACATTACCATAAAATACTACATACATAAAAATATAATTATAAGATATTAAAACAAAAGAGGATATAGTGCACCCTCCCCCTGCTAACCATACTAGAAACATACCAGAAATAATGTGTCCTGATATTGGCCATAGAATTTAAAACACGAAGGAAGGGTTTGGAGGACTAAGTATCTCTTTAATAAGTACCCCAAATATTACTATTGCAGTATGGTTAGTAAAAGGCAGTATTGTTCCAAGAAAATCACAAGATCTTTTATGAATAATAAATATTTAAATATAATAATACTAAATAATTAAAAATGCATCTCCAGAGTTTGCATCCCATTCACTAAGCTGAAGTTAAGTAGAATTGGATGTTACTCTTTTGAAATAGAACTGCTGTATTCTAACCAAACTTTAATTAAACAAAAATATAGTTTAGTCTTTGTTAATTTGGTATCTGTTACTTTATCACAATATTGTATATACACGACTATATATCCAGGGTCTTTCTAAACAAATGCAAATCATTTTAAGAGGTGATTCCTTGGGCTACACCATGTCAGACTTTTTAGTAGAAGCTTTAAGTTAACACTGATAGTATTCAGTGTTATCAAGGCTAAATGTTGTCCTTTCTAATAATGGCTTACTCGCCTTAACTTGAGCGCACTCAGGAAATATACAGCGATAAATCGCTACAGCGCTGGCCCACTACTCTTTTTAAAATTTCATTTTGATTGACGTTTTAAATTTGTTATAGAAGTTAAATTTTCCTTCAACAAAAAACAATTTAGTAATACAACTTAATAACCAAGCCCATAAAGATAGGTGATTTTTAATACAGAATTCAGAAATCCGAATAATATTGCTTAAATAGCTGACACATTAGCAATTTTAATTGTTCCAGTGGTCGAATATGATTAGTTATCAAATTAATACAGAGGTTAACTATAAAATATATACTTTACCACCATATTAAAGCACTGAAGTTTCCTGAATGTGACCATTGCTTGAATAATTTCAATGCATTATTTTATTTTATCAGTTGTTTCATCATATTACCAATCCATGTACCAAGTTGATGCAATATATACTGATGTTTCCAAGGCTTTTGATTCTGTGTCCCACAAACGCTTTGTGAAAAAGTTAAATGCTATTGGAGTGAGTGGACAGTACTTAAAATGGATAGCTTTATACTTGGAACATAGAGTTCAGCGTGTGCGGTTGGATCGTGCTGTGTCTAGAAACATTAAGGTTACGTCAGGAGTTCCACACGGTTCCCACCTGGGGCCAGTCCTTTTCTTGTTGTATTTTAACTCTGTTGCGTCAGCTTTTAAAACGTGTCGATTTCTGCTATATGCTGACGATTTAAAAATATTTCACCATAATTTAAGTGACTGTATTGATGTGCAGAAGGATTTGGATGGACTTGTTCAGTGGTGTAGGAATAATTGTTTGTCTTTAAATAATAATAAACGTAAAGTAATGAGATTTTATAGATGTAAAAGTCCCATCGAATTTGACTATAAAATTAACAATAGTGCATTAATAACAGTACCACATATTAACTATTTAGGGGTAATCTTTGACAGGGAGCTTCACTTTAATAGGCACATTGACAGCATTATACTAAAAGCGTATCGAATGTTGGGATTTGTTTGTAGAACGTGTAGGAATATCTATGATACTAGGGCAATTTCTTGTTTGTATAATAGTCTTGTCCGATCGTTTTTAGAATACAGTAGTATAATATGGTCACCTTCCTATATAAATAATTAACAAAAAATTGAAAATATACAAAATAAATTTGCCAAGTTTTTACTGTACAGGCATAGATTCCCATATAAGGACTTGCCTTATTTAACTAGAATCCAGCTCTTAGGGCTGAAATCATTAAAAAGACGCAGGGAAGATGCAATAGTGATATTCCTATGCAAACTGTTGAATAATATGCTTAATTGTAGTGATTTAATTAATTCAAAATACTTCAATTACTTTTCGAATTCCCTCTAGAACCACACGTAGTCAGCAACTGTTTTATGTAAATAGACACCGGACTAATTACGGGCGAAACGTGTTTGTTGATCGTCTCCTAAAGAATTATATTGATAATTAGAGCAATATTGGTTTATATTCTTTAAGTTTAACTAGTTTTAATAGAGCAATAGCTTTAGTATAAATGTTAATTTTCAGTAATGTGTAGCATCGTCTTTTTTACAAATTTGTATTGTGATTTTGTATTTTTTGTATTGTGTACCATTTGGAGTTTTATACTCTGTAGTGTATGTTTGGTTTGAATAAATAAATAATAAATAAAACTTTGTTTCAGAATACTATAGTACAATCTTTAAAAATGTGGCTCCGACAGCTCAAAGTTGTACTTTGGAAAAATATTATCATAAGAAAAGACATTGGTTTCTCACAATATGCGAAGCACTTATTCCTGTTTTATTATTTTTACTAATTGCATATGGTCGAAGCAAAATTACTGGACTGAATAAAACGGAAGTAACTGAAGTTACATACAGTGAAAAAGTTCCCATTTTTTATGCATCATCGGGGATTAATTTGGAAGAAACACAGTTCTATTTTACCCCATCAAGTGATTTTTTGCAGATTTAATTCATAGGGTTCAAATAAAGTTTCAAATCACCAATAACAGTGAGTATATGTTTCTAAGTTTATAACCGTAATGTGTAAATATTCTATTGTAGTACTTTAAATTTATTTCTTATAAATAATTTCAGATATTAAAGGCTTTGATACAAAAGAACATCTCTTAGAGGAATATGCCAGATCGAATAATAGAAGTACAATAGCAATAATATTTAATTCCAACAAAACATCACCTCACTTTGATTATACCATAAGAACTCATGAGAGCTCTTTTTCATGGAGAACACATCAGCTATATGATAGTCAATACCAGTTTGTTCCTCAAGTTGGTAAGTCGTGATTTTCAAAAACAATTAAATTGCATTGTTATGTGAAGATATTGTTAAATTTATCGATATTTCATTTATCTACCATTTGCAAAATCGCCGCAGATTTAGTCTAGATAAATTAGGTTTTGTAATAAAAAAATAATTAAATTTAACTATTTTTACATAAATATGCTAAGAAATTAATAGAAAGTCATTTAATTACACAAAAATATTTTTTACATGGAAACTGCCTACTGTCCTAAAACAACCGAAATAACACCGGGTGCCCACGAGATTACTAGCAAGCCTGTCATTTTCTTGAAAAATCTTAGACGATTTTAAAATTCTGTTTGGATGTATGGTTAGATAGGATGTGGATTTAGGATAATTTAGATTTTTTATGGCACATACTGTTTAACCGGAAATGCTCTCAACTTTGCTAGTTTTAAGGGAACACCCTATGTATTTTGCTAAAAATTAATTCTCCAGGCAATTTCAATAAAATACATGTACCAATTGCTATACCTATTTTAATTAGTTTTTAAGAAAATGGCGTTCGAAATGTCTTGTTTACCGCCAATTTTATCGATTTTTAAAAAACAAATGATTGTAGAAAAGGGCTATTGCGATTTATTACACATATTTACTAAACCCTTTATCCTATCACCGTAAAATACAATTTCCGGTTTTACCGGAAGTGCCACAGAAATTGACTTTCGGCAGTAAAGAACTTCAATAAGTCAAATGGAAACCACTATCTTTTCTTTTTGGTAATTATATACCATATCTCTTAACATAATAGTTTTCAAGATATTAATAGTAAAACGTAAAAAATATTTTAAAAAACAACGATCTTAATTTTAATACAAAGCAAAAGAAAAATATTATTCAAAGGGCGCTGCTATTATTAATATAAAATAATTTAAAATTAACATACCTTTTTTATACTTAATCACTAATATTTACAAGTATGTATAAGTATAAAAAGGTATGTTAATTTTAAATTATTTTATATTAATAATAGCAGCGCCCTTGAATAATATTTTTCTTTGCTTTGTATTAAAATTAAGATCGTTGTTTTTAAATTATAGATTCTGAAGATGGTTTAATAATAAACCGAAACGTCAACAAACATCAAATAGTTTCTCATTTAATTGACCGAAAACCCAAAAACAAAAACTAAATTAATAAATATACGGTCAGGAAAAGAATATACTAAGTAAAAAAATATATTTTATTCACTATTTTTTAAGACAGCCTAGCGTTTTACTATAAATATTAAAAACTAATAGTTTTAGATATAGGATATAATTAACAAAGAGAATTGAGAAATAGATGTTAAGTTTAAATTTAAATTTAAGGCGTAAGATAGTGGTTTCCATTTGAAATATTGAAGTTCTGTACTGCCGAAAATAAATTTCTGTGGCACCTCCGGTAAAACCGAATTTTTACGGCTAAGGGATATAAGTTTGAGTAGATATGTATAAAAAAATTAGCCGTTTTCTACCATCATTTGTTTTTTAACATAAAAATGGCGTTTAACATGACATTTTTGAAAGCTATTTTCACAAAAACGAATTAAGATAGGTATAGCATGTGATACATGTATTTGCTTAGAATGGCATGTAGAATTGATTTTTAGCAAAATATATAGGTTGATCCATTTAATATAGCAAAGTTGAGAGAAGAGGAGAGGGTTAAACTGAAGGTGTCACAACCAACTAATCCAACCATACATCTGACCAAAATTCGACCTTAGTAAGTGATGTGAATTGTTTTTTTTGCCATGTCCGTGCCGGCATTAATACTGATTCGGACTCGGGTTTGTTTCAGACGCAATTTTAATTCTGCAGAAAGTAGTTCTTTTAGTTAAATGGTTAATTACTTGCTTTTTTAATTGATTGTGCTTATTTTAATAAGTATGTGTGTGTATGTTTTGTTCTATTTGTTTTAATGTGCAGCAGCATTTTTATCGGTTTATATAGTTATAGGAAATTATAATTATAGGAAAACAAAAATATATGAATTCCGCTTCTGTTTTTGGCTGACTTCAATAGGTTTGCCTCAAGATTTGTCGACAAATGAATTATCTATGGCGGGTTCTAAACAAGGATTCTAGCTGTCATTTAAATCTAGAAAAAACAGGGTAAAATTAATATTTTTATTCAGCTCATCTCTAACTCATATCTAAGCAAGCCACAAACGATTTAAATAACGAATTCAATCAATAGTTTAATGTATTATTCATTAAATATTGTATTATTTAACTGCGGAAACAAAATGCGGATACACGAAATAAAAAAATATATATACGTATGTTTTACCTCATATTAGTCGTTTATTGTTAAAGCATTTTAACAATCATATAAGTATTTCAGATAATTATTGTCAGTTAATACTGTTGTGCATAACCCATAAAATTACATGATACTAAAACTATTTGCATGACCTTGTGTGTGCAAAAACGTTATTGTGCGATTTTAAGAGAATATGTTATACAGGGTGATGTCACAATTTGGCCGAAAATAATTGAAAATACTAAAACATGTCAGAGTCGAAAATCATTTACACTTTAAGATGAATTTACTATTGATTATTACAAATATATGGTTAAAATTTCATGCATTTAAAATATTTATAAGCGCAAGAGTCAAGAATGCTGAGGGTTGTGGGGGACGCCATGCCCCAGATATGAGAACAATATTCCAAGGAAGGTCGGATTTGGGAAACATATAAAGTGTATAAATTAGAAGGGGAAAAATACTTTTTGGCTTGAAAGAGAAATCTAAGCTTTTTGAAGCTGCCATGGCTATAGTTACAATGTGTTTATGCCAGTTAATGTTACTTTCAAATGTGACGCTCACAAAATCAAAGGTGTCTTTGTTCTGTAAAACTTGGGCGCTCATAAGTAGAGGAATAGTATTTAATGACCCTTTTCGCGACAGGGAACATGATTGAGTTTTGGATGCATTAAAATGGACGAGATTTTTGGCGCCCCAATCCAATATTAAATTAAGATCCTGCGAAAAAGATATTTACATCGCTCTGCGTTTGTTTTCCAAATCAGGTTTAGTGGATGTTTCCCCTAAAATCAAAAATTTGCGGGACCAAGCATTTTTCCTTAAATGACCTGAAGCACACAAAATTAGCCCTGTTTCGTTTTTAAATGGCCACCCTGTATAATATTAATGCTAAAATGGCCTGGATTTGCATACAATTTTCGGGAATTACAGTTCCGAAAACCAAGTTAAGCAAGGAAACAAAAACGTACAGACAACGTCGGTTAAATTTTATCAAGTTATTGCCACATGGTGTTTACTCGTAGTTATCATTTATTTGCTTTGTGGTATAAATACATTTATAAATAAAAACATAATAATAAATTCCCCTATACTATACAAGGTGTGCCGTGTAGATGGCAAAATAGCACGAAAAAATTTAGAAAGAGATGCAACGAGGCCTGCATTCAAAATCACTTAGGACAAAGCTTGGTAAAAATATGCTTTATGCTTACTGCCTCTTCATAATAGCAAAGACGGAAATACTGGCGACGGACCAACGCTATCGAAGTGTATGGAGTCAAATGAAACCTTTCATACGCAGAGAACGGGGAAAGTCGGCAAACTCAAAGGCTTCGGATAATTTTTATCTCTCTGTCCGTCAAAACCGGCTTAGTGTGTAAGGCGCTTAGGGTTACCATCCGTCTCGATATATCGGGACTGTCACCGTTATTAGACCCTATGAAACAAAACCTCCCCTCGCGCTAAACCTAATCATACCAGAATTTAAAGTGTCCCCACATTGGCTATAGAACTTATTATGATGAGCAAACCCTTATCAAGACTGAAAATAAGGAACAACTTAGATCGGTGACGTCACAGAAAGGGTACCAGAAACTCACGTAATATTTTCACTTACTTTTCACTTTCGGATACACTTCATAATTTGTTTATTTTGGTTTGGAAAAACATCTTAACAAAACATGTATGTAATCCATTGGGTTTAAAAAGTCGTTATGGTCATGATTACTTCTAGGTATTTTTTTTCAAACAAAAATGAATTTATTAGACGTAACCAGTACAGTACTATGGGGAACTAACTTTTAGAACAGCAATAGTATATTGTGCAACAAGTTTTGAAAAAGAGTCAGTTTCAAACGTGTTGCACACGATACTTTTCTTTGACAGCAGAAAATTAGGATTAGTATGTGATTTTTATTATTTTTATTCTTTTAACTTTTGACAGGACTATGCGAAAATTTTTCATACGCCGCGCCGTGAGAAATGATTTTACATGCTTAGGTCAAAACAAAATGACAGAAAATAAAATATTTTTGACTGGGTGACACTAACGAGGTTGACATCATACATCATGTGAAATTAGTCATTTTAAGATCCTGCGTTTTTAGACACTTTTAATAGCAGTCGTAGAAAAAGATATTTACAGGGCTATCAGCATTCTTTGAACTATTATCAGACACAATGCGACTGTTTATAGTTAAGGTTATAATATATGACCTCATCATTATAGTCCAAGAGCCCGTGAGCGGTAGACCTTCGTTATTTTGCAAAAGATGAAAGTTTCTCAGTGCACGCTCCCAACATAGGTAGAAGCGATTGGAGATTATAAACTGTGACTCATAGTGGCTTTGGCAGGTACCAGATACCAAAGATTAATTAATTGAAACCTCACTTTGGTCATTTTGCTGAATTTGATAATGTTACTTGGATACCTATCAGAAAAGATTTCCTCGGTCTTTAAAATGTGGGTGGCCCGAGGAACATCAGCATTTCTGCTATTTAACACGATATTACAAAAAGTCAAAATGAAATTGATTTCAAGTTATTGCTTTGAGGTTAGTTTTTTAAACAGTGTTTTTTGGGACACCGTGTATACATCAAAATATTATTTTGAGATGTCTATTTTCAAACTCTACAACTCCGGTACAAGACACAAGATTTCTATTTTGATTAATTTATACACTTTGTATGTATCCAAAATCCGACGCCTTCTGGAATATTATTCTCATATTTGGGGAATGGCGTCCCCCACAACACTGAGCATTTTTGATTCCATTCAAAGAAGAGCTGTTTGCCTTATTATCAATCCTTTGCAGCCTGCGGAAGTCTTCCCTTCTCCTTCCAATCATCAAGTATTTAGAGTCTTAAAGAACATCCTCTTAGCTTGCTGAAGACACCCACGGTTCGTTAGTATTTAGGCTTTCAGCCTTCGTTGATTGTCCAAAGATAAAAAAAGAAACAACAACGCGAGTCCCGATGTGTGTTCAACACACTGAAAGTCAATTTGAACGTATAGAGCTGGCACGTGTATATCTTGTCGGATTTCTTTTTACAAATTATATACACACCGGGAGGCACTGAAGTTACGCTCGAAGGCAAATCTGCGAGTAAACTATGAATTTGTATAGGAACTACTCGCAAGATCAATTATATTAATAAAATAGATGATGGCTAATTATAAATTTCAAAAAATCTAATTTTTTAGAACATTTCAGTGTTGAACATAGGCGTAGCCAGGTACCGGCAGGGGGTAGCTCCCCAGCTATGGACAAAATTAATAATTTTCTTGTAGATGTTAAATTTATACGTCAATTAGGACTCCGTAACGTAAATACATTAAAAATGTACAGGGTGATTCCTAATGGCGGAAAAATTCAAAGGCATATATTTATGAGCTTATTTTACGCAAAAAAGATTATATGAAAATAGGTTAGAAGGTTCCAAGATATAGAGTTTAAAGTTTAAAAAGAAATCGTATTTTATTTAATATATTAAATATCCTTAACCTAAGAAAAAAATAGTAATGTAGTAATAAAGTACATTTTAAGTTGCCTTATAAAAAGCTTTTTGGCTGTTAATTTTTTCTCGTGTCTGAGTTTTAAATCAAAAAAAAATTCTCATTATTGCTTATTCCTAGAATACCCAAGAAAAATAGAACCTAATATAGAGCAAATTTTGAAAACATTTTATTTAGTAAAAATTATTAGTTTAGATGTTATTTTTTGTTTAGTTTAGCATTTGTTGGTGTTGCTACATAATTTTAAGTAAATATTATAAAAATTATTTTTCTTATGTTTAGTGTGTGGTTCAGTGATACGCAATTTAGCAGATTTTATTTTTTTTTCTCAAAACCAGGAAGGATACAAATATATATAAGAGAGGGAAAAGAGCTTTATTTTTATTGTTTTTAAGGAAAATATCAATTATCTACAAAAGTCAGTGGCGTACATTTTTTGTTATAAATATTATTTTGTTCAGGTGTCACTCGAGACGGTGTGACCAATTTTATTAAATTATAGATACATAAGCCTCTTACGGCTATAAATAACACTGCCAAAGTTGATATAAATTGGATAAGAAGTAATTAACATATTGATAAAAATAAAGTTCTTTTATCTTTTGAAGTTTGCACCCTGTATCTAGGAAACAATGCATTTCCAGACTTGTGTTTGTAGAAACATTTCTTCATAAAATAAGCTTGGGATTCATCCTTAATTTTTATACCGCAATTAAGAAATTGAAAAAATGGAGCTATGATCATAAACAGGATGTAACAAACTTTTCTGCAGAAGTTTAAAAAACAAATAAATATTAATTAATTTTTTTCATGGCTACTTGACCCAAAATTAACCATTTAGGTCTAATCATATTGGCATTCTACAGTGAAATTTTAAAACAATAAATTTTTTAAAGCGGAACTAGTAAAATATGGCATGTGAGTTGTCATATTCGGAATGTAAATTGGTGATGATAGAAAATAGTGATAACTGACTAATGCACATGTGTATTAAACATCGATATACCCAATTTAATTTTTCTTAAAAGGAAAAAAATATAACGTGGAACAACTTTTGAGATGTAACCAGTATATTATCATTTTTTAGTGCCTTCACACCCCCCACACCCTAAACAAAATCCTGGCTACGCCCATGGTGTTGAAAGAATATTTTTGTGCTAAAAGATGGCTTAAATATTAAGTTAATTTGCTTGATTTATCATCATGATTCATAGGTGGTAATTTTCTAGTGTGATTTCATTATACGAGTATGTATGTATATTGCCCAACCTTGCTGTTTACTTATACAACCTTTTTTAAAACTTTTGTAGGAAGTACATACCTTTGGAAAGGATTCCTTGCCATACAAAAAGCTGTGGATTTGTCGTTTATAGAAAAAATTAGTGGAAGGGAAACCAACGTTAGTATACAAGCACTGGAATTTCCATATCCTCCCTACAAGTCAGACTCTGGAATATCATCTCTTTTTATTCATTATTTACCTCTAATTACAATGTTTAGTTTTATATTTGTTTGCCCTGCTGTTTTAAAAAGAGTCGTAGAGGAAAAATACTCTGGGATTAAGGTAAGATTTTTTTTAAATGGTTAATTATTTTCCTTCTTGGAGTAAGATGCACATCAGTACAATGGACATTTTGGATAATAAAATTTGTTTTGTATTTTTTCCGTGAACCCAAAATAAAACACACTTAAAGCTAGCTCATACAGACGCGAAAAGCGAATTGCAAAACGCGAATTTCTTGGATCAATTAAAAAGTCTTATTGTTTATTGGAAATTAAATTAAAGGCCGGTAATTTTAAATTTAAATAGTTTAAACGTCTTGCATATTCGCAGGATTTCATATCTATAGGGGGAAACTTGAGATCATTTCAATTTTTGGCGAATAGCGTGCGCATATGCGTAGAAACGAGGTTATTTGTCATTTCAAAAACAATTTTGTTATTGGTTTTTAAAATTAAGCGTTTGGCAACGTTGTCTGTGCCCTCATCGGAATAATTTTAAACTAACTTAGGGGAACATGACATTTTATAGTCAAATTTTTCTTGCTGTTGATGCAGTTAATATCATATTTTTTAAATATTTTTGTTATTTATTTAATAAATGTAATAAAAAATACAAAAGGAGTTAGTTTATAATTAGTGCTAAGTAATTTGATGGTTGTCATCATGGATTCCCTTAAAAATTCTGCCCTGAAGAAAAACGTGCAAGTCGCATTTGTTATGTCTGCAGTTAAGTTAAGTTCAAGAACTTAGGTTTTGTGGCTTTATATAAAATTACTCGAAATATTTTTGTAAATTTCTGTAAAAATGGTAAAATATTTTTGACATTTTTGATCTAGATACCCATTTTCATCAGCTGATTAACCGTGTTGCAACATTGTGTTTCTTAATTTGGATTCCCAATTGTTATTCTTATGTCATTCTTTTAGCTGCTTGGAACGTAATTTTTGTGTCTATTTTCTTAAGTATTTTTTTTTAATTAAAAAATATTAAGTTTATAAGCCTTTTTGTTTATAATAAATATGCAGCGATTTTACGTCTTCATTGCCAAATAAATGTGCTGTATTCTTTATTCATCACAAAAAGAAATGTTATACAGGGTCCGGCAAAATGAACAACCCATTTTAAATTGCTTATAAAAATTTATTAACTTTAAAAACAAAACAAAGGAACATGTATTCTTAAACAAGAAAGATGGGAGTTTATTATGCTTTGAATATGGTGTGCCGCAAATGACCGCCACCCTCTTCAATACATTCTTCTAACTGGTTCATAAATTTTCTCATTACATTTTGAAGAACTTGCCTAGAAATAGCGTGGATTTCATTGGCAATATTTGTTTTTAGCTCCCTTACATTTCTAGGTTTATTGGCAAACACTTTATGTTTTAAATAGCCCCAGAGAAAATAATCTGGTGCTGAAAGGTCGGGCGATCTTGCTGGCCAAGGAATGGTATCATTCTTAGAAATCAGTCTGTTTGGAAAGGATTGTCGCAAAATATCCATGCTTATTCTTGCCGTATGGCTTGTTGCGCCATCCTGTTGAAACCAGTAATGTCCAATTTCATTTTGAATTTGCGGTAAGAAGAATATCTGCAACATTTGAACATAGCGTGCGGCAGTAACTGTTACTGTCTGACCATTTTCCTCAAAAAATAAGGTCCGATTATCCTAGACGAGGAGATGGCGCACCATACAGTTACTTTGGGACAATGTAATGGACGCTGATGAATTTCGCGTGGATTCTCTTGAGCCCAGTAACGACAATTCTGTTTATTTACATCTCCGTTTAAATAAAAGTGGGCCTCATCGCTCATAAACATATTGTTTTCAATACCTTGATAATTGGTACGAAGAAGGCGACAGAACTCAAGTCTATTAATCTTATCCTGATGATTTATTTCTTGAACAATTGCGATCTTGTATGGGTGAAAATTCATTTTTTTAACATTCTTCGTGTACTTCGCTCAGATAAATTTAAAACAGTAGCATGTTTAACAACAGATTTTTTGGGACTAGCGATAATTGCATTTCTAACTCTGTCTTCGTTCAGTGCATTGCAGGCAGATCTTGGCCGCCCACTTGACTTCTTGTCTAAAACGGATCCTCCTGTCCTCCACTTACGAATCCAAACTGTAATGGTCTTCCGCTGCGGACACTGTCGGTCATTAAATTGACGTCGAAAACACCTTTGAACGGCTATAATGGAATTATATTCAATAAATTTTTCGACACAAAAAATGCGATGTTCTGTTAACCAACGCGGCATTTTGACAACTGTCAACAATTTTAATAAACTCTCCAAAGCCTACTTTTCCAAATAAAAATATCGCCATAGTGAATACTCGATGCATTTTTTTATATTAAAGAAACAAAATAGGTAATACATTTTGCCGGACCCTGTATTTTTAAAAGAAAAAATTAAGAAAATCTTAAAAGAGCCCAGGCGTAGCGTAACCACCGAAGTAGAAACAATAATATAGAAATTTGTAGGTTATGTTTTTGTCTAGTGGAAATAAAATATTCTTAGAATTTCAACGAATTCCGCATCTGAATAAACATTAAAAAGAAAACGCGAATTTTCGGGCCAAATATTCGATTTCGCAATTCGCTTTTCACGTCTGTATGAACTAGCTTTTAACCGACTACTTACTTAAACAAAATAACACAAAAATAAGTCGCTGTTGGCCTAGTCTTTGAGTTGTTTATATTTATTATACTAAGCGTGGTAGAAATATATCTTTTACCAGAAACTTGAAGCAGTATCAAGTATAGATAAATTTTAGTTACCATACAAAGCCTACTGTTTTAATTTTAAATCTATTGGATAACCTCATTATCTCAGTGTTTTTAAACACTTGAGTTTCAACACCACTCTAGTTTCAATTAAAAATATCTTCGACTAGGAAGAAATTTTAAAATATTCTTGTGCTAAATAAATTCTCACTTGTAATATCACTACTGTTAAATTTATTTCCGGAAATTTTTTCCCGGACAATGGTTTGAAAACAATATAGTTATATTTGTCGGGCATGCGTATGCATTGAACTAACTTCGTTGTGGTCATTTTTTGTTAACTTTTAACATGGATGAAAATGGCAAGTGAAAAAATTATATTCGGCGTAAAATAAAGTACATATTAACCCAAAAAATAAAAATCATAATCATAACCTAACAGCTTATTGGGCTATGACGGAACGGTTTGAAAGACCTATATTATCTCGACTCTCATATTTTTATCGTCATTTTCGAATACGGTTTGAACCACTCCGACGAATACGGTTAGCAAGAAAATTTAACTCAAATGTTGTGGTATAAATTTAATATAATATAAAAGAAAAAACAATTTTAAAGTCTAAATTTATCTGTGTGTACGTGTGCAACTACGATAATTGGTAAAATGTAAAATATTACATCAAGAATATTATTTAAAACCGGTTTGGTGTGAAATTTTCATACCAAATAACACAGATCCTTAAATTAATCCAGGAAATACATTGGTAATTTTCTAGAAAATGGGAGCAACTCCGATTTTGACGAAATTTGGTATACGGGGTGTTCTGGGGCGCTGATCACGAATCTGAATTTTTGGCGGAAACGTTTCGTTCTTGAGATATTCATCATCAGGCTTGAAATTTAAACTAATCCTATTTTTACAATATTCCTCCATCATCAAAGTTGATATTTCAACTAACCCTATTTTCACTATATTCCTTTCTTTTTGACACAATTCATTGATTTAAAGCTAAAGTGTCACACAATATTTGATTTTCATCTTTTAAAACCCCGTTTTCACGTTTTTACATTATTTTGAATTAAATTGCGTGGCTTCTCTTTAATAATCCGGCAACCATACATACACATAGGGCTTCATGGCAAACTGGGATTAAAATGATTCAAAGTATAGCTATACAGTTTAATGCAAAAATAATGTAAAAACGTAAAACGGGGCTTTAAAGGTGAAAATCAAATATTGTGTGACACTTAGCTTTAAATCAGAATTGTGTGCAAAGAGGAATATAGTGAAAATAAGCTAGTTCAAATTTGAACTTTGATGATGGATATCTCGAGAACGAAACGTTTCCGCCAAATAATTCTTTCAGATTCGTGATTAGCGCCCCAAAAACCCCGTATACCAAATTTCGTCAAAATCGGAGTTGCTCCCATTTTCTAGAAAATTACCAATACATTGTATACATATTAATATACGAATGTTAAAAAAATTATCTCTAGCCTGCGAATCGGGATAATTTAAAAATATTTTGCATACCTCAAAAACATTTCCGAAAATAAATTAAGCTCTAGTGGTATTACAAGTGCACATTTTAATTCATATTTTCTTGCTAACGGTATTCGTTTTAGTGATTCAAACCATATTCAAAAATGACGATATAAATGTGAGAATCAAGAAACTACTTTAGTTTACACCGAATATAAACATTTGTCACTTGCTATGTACAGTGACGGAAATAAAATGTCGAACAATTAGGTTAACATTTAATGTCAATTTTAAATATTTTGGTAAACTTGGCTTTTTACCTTTTTCTCACCTTTATTGATATTCAATAAAATATATGACGCCAAAATAAATATATAGTTTATTTTATTCAAATATTAAAGAAAAAACATTGGCTTAATATTTAAAAGCGGCACCATTTTTTTCCACTAATAAGTTTAAACGTGTGGGCATTGATGCAATCAGCATTTGTGCATGGTGAACATTGTAATTATTCCAGGTTTCTTTAATTTTATTCCAATAATCATCACTGTTTTGTGGATGGAAATCATTGTTCTTGTTAATTTCCTTTACGATATATCCCCAAAAGTTTTCGATTGGATTGATATCAGGGCTTCTTGAGGGCCAAGGTAACAATGAAATTTTATTTTCCAGTAGCCAGTCCCAAACTCTCCTTGCTGTATGGACGGGGCAGCTGTCATGCTAGTATATAACATTTTCTTCAAATATATTGGTTACCGATGGCAACATAACATTTTGGATTATGTGTATATAAGCTTGACTATTAAATCTTTTCGAATGCGTTGACATATGCTAAATCCTTCTCGAATACGGTGACATATACCCCCATACATTAACAGAAAATCTTCCACCTGTTTTAACATGTTGGGTGTATCTTTCTTCGTACCGTGTATTTTGCGGCCTATACACTCTAATCGGCCCGCTATAATAAGATTGAAAAATCTTCACATCGGTAAATACTACCCTTTCCCAAAAATCCATACCTTGCACTAAATATTCCAGGCCAAACCCCATTCTTTGCGCTTTATTCATACCGGTCAAAAATGGCTTTTTAGCAGCTACACTGCTTCTCAATTCCGAATTTTTCCTAATACGATTTCTTGTCGTTTTTACTGTCTCAGGAAAATTAGTTTGGTTGTGTGCTTCTACAGCTGTCTAAAATGGATTGTTTCGCAAAAATCTATCAGATCATTATCTTGATTTTCGTTTAAAATTTTTCTTCTACCACTTCCAGCTCTTCTCTCCAATGATCTGTATTTTCCAATTTAGTTCTGAGGCTTTGAATAGTGCTTCTTGGTTTCCCAATTTGCTGAGCTATTCTTCCCAGAGAAACACCTTCTTCGAATGAAGTAATTAATCTCGCCTTCTCTAGTTTATTCATTTTCCAAAATTAAAAAAAGTAAAATAATATAATTTTGAAATGTGTGACAGATAACAATTTGTCAAGTATGGTATATTTCCACTGGGAATAATTAGGTGTACGAGATTTTAATTCTATCACTGTCACGTAAAAAGTTTACAAAAAATAACAGAAACAAAGTTTTTAATAAGTATGATGCATACGCTCGCCCTACAAAGATAACTATATTGTTTTTAAACCCTTGCCCGGAATGTATTCAAACATGCATCAATTTTAGGCGTTCAACCAATTATAACCGCGGTAATAATTGGTGACAACTTTGACGTATAAATACATTGTTTAAACGTCAACATGATCGATTGGTAAATATCGTTTTAGAATTGGTTCTTCGCCTAAAATTGATGATGGTTAAATACGCGACGTACATGACGTCACCGTTTAGCAAGAATATATAATATTTTTAAAATTATTTGTATAAAAATTGCATAAATGGAATGCATAATAAAAATGTACCAATTTGATATTTTTTGATAATGTGTAATGCTCGTAAGTAACACTTCTAGTCTGTGAGTACGTGTACATCGTTGTATACTGAATCCGATTCAACCAATAGGATAAAGCTCTAATTGGTCGATTTCGAGTGTTTCGTTCGAAGTAACAAATCAGTACACTAAGTTTTATCCGATCGGTTGAATCGGATTCAGTATAACGATGTACACGTACTCGTGTTTATTTTACAAGTTTTTCTAAGAAATACATTTAGGGTTAGTTTAACTTTCTTACAAGATATTGTCCTATTTTAGTTTATGTATAACTATGTAAATACTGAAATATAGGGAAAACAAAAACTTGATAGTTGTAAACAAAGTTTTTAAGATATGACGTGAGGCTATTTTTATTGTGTGGAATGCAAATTTGTTTTGTGTTTCACATAATCCTATGCACTTAAACTTTTGCGAGTCAAATTATTGATTTAGTAGTTAAGATAATAATAATAAAAAATACCGTTAAGGATACATAAACGGAACATGATAAAATCAAATTGCACACTTAAATAAACAAGTTTAAATCATAAAGTACATATAGGTAGATACACATATAGGTGTGATGATGAAATGGTAGAAAAGTTGCCCAACCGTCTGTTAGGTAAATCCCAGTTTTGAAATCGGTAGTAATTTGAATAGTTTTGGATATATCGAAAAAATCATTTAAAAACCGGACACCCACGGTACCTAGTAATCTCTAGACAGGCTTTGTACAGTCATAGAGATTAGAAAAACCTAATTTATACATTATAATCTTGACTTAAATACATATAAATTAATTCTTATCTTTTGCAATAAATGTATTATTAATTTATTTATTTGGTTAGCTTTATCTCACATGCAATATACTACATGTACTAATAATTTGATTTTTTTTTTTATAATGGTTTTGCACTTATTTTGGTCGCAATTTACAGTTCAAACTAATAGGTTTTATTTTTTTAACCTATACATTATGTGGTTTTTAAAATAAATTATTCAGTTATTCTAATATGGACACACCCTAGAATAAAAAATACTACAAAATGCTACCACAAGTTCTTTGGGCCAAAATACAACGATCTGATGCAATTTATTTTAGTCGAAAGGTTTTTTTGTACAGACCTTTTGGACACTACCAGGTGGCCTAGATAAAGCATGATGGCAAACTTTTGTATGAAATAAAATGTTTAATTTGAAATAGCTCAAAAACGGTTGCTCGTAGCGATGTAGCGATATTTATTAAGTATACCTGTTTGGTGCAAAAAATATGTGAGAATAAAAACTATTTACTAAAATTTTATTATACCGAGGCAAAAAAAGTTATGACACTTTGAACCTAAGCAATAGACTACAGGTGGCTCCCTCTACATTTCACAATAAAAAAATTAGCACAGTTCGATTCCCCACCCGAAAAAATAAAATTTAATACTAATTTTTGTAAAATTTTCTTTTTATAATGGGTGTAATATTTAAAAATAACTAAAATAAAATAAAAACTTTGACATCCTGTATCTTGCAAACGATCAATTTGTCGACTAGGGTAAATTGGGTTAGATCGTCGTATTTTGGTCCAAGGAATTTGTGGTACAGACCTTTTAGAGACACCCTGTATACAGGGTGTTTCTAAACAAATGCCAAACATTTTAGGAGGTGATTTTCCACCAAAATAAGGAAAAAACTTCATATAAACATATGTCCTAAACGTCTTGGTTTTTAAACTACGGGGTGTTAAAAAGTCTAAAAAATTTTGTTTTATATACATATAATATTTACCTTAAACCCCTTATGGACGACACTGGTACAATTTTTTTTCTTGTATGCCAAAAAATGTCTTCTGATGCAAAGGGTGCGTCTCCCAATTTTTTAAAAATATATGAACGAGTATAAAAGTTAATGGATGGTAATTAGTTGGGCACTCGCCAAAAATGAAATTAAACGTACTAAAAAACCAAAAAAAAAAAATTAAAACAAGTAAAAAGATACTTTAAAATCGACGTTTCGGTGGCAAATCTGCCACCGTTGTCAAGATAAATTGAATACAAATAATAAAAATATAAATTTTTATTTTATATTATTTTTATTATTAGGTATTAAAAATTTTAAAGTTTATGTTTTTCTTAGGAGATTCTGAAATGTTGTTTGTTTTTGTAGTAGTTTATTATTATTGTTTTCTGCCATTTTAATTAAGTCTACAAATAATTTATACGCATTAACTTTGTACAGGGTGTCGAGATTTCGTTGCAATTGCTGGGTATCTTGGCTATTATTAGTTTTTTAACAAGTTTATCAATAAGTTTTAAACTGTTTACCACATTTTTGGTAAACTATTTACCACATTTTTAAGACGCAACCATTGCCTCAGTTCTCGTCTGGCGTCTTGTTCAGATTTTATTTTATAGATTAAAATAATTTCAACTGAGTGGTAATGAACTTTTGTTTATATATTGGAACCTTTGTATTGTAAGTAACTTAATATTAAATATTTCATTATTTTATTTCTTTTAATGTCGAAACATCGATTTTAAAGTATCTTTTTACTTGTTTTAATTTTTTTTTAGTAGGCGAGTACCCAACTAATTACCATCCATTAAATGAATCCGCTGAACTACAGAACATATCTTCAATTCAAGTATAAAAGTTATTATATTTTTTTTTTATTTTTAACAACCCGTTCAAAAACTAAGACGATTAGGACATATGTTCATATGAAGTTTTTTTCTTATTTTTTGGTCTGTATAATACCTTAAATATGTGGAAACACACTTATCGGATTAGTTTTACTTACCTGGTAAATATTGATATCTAAAAGTATTGCATCGAAATAAATTTAGATATACTGCACTTAAAAGTCTTTTAAAAGTATCTGTGTTACATAACTGTATTTTTAATTTTTTTTTGCTCATGGAAAATATGTTTACCTCTCAACTCGTTAAAAAAATATGTTTGTAGATCGTTATAACGAAGATAACGTTTTCTATTTTAGTACATTACATAAACGAACTTTTTCTAACAGTTCCATGCTTTTTCACACTTTTGTTTTGATTTAATGCCAACTAAAATTTATTTTATTATGAATTTATACAATGTTACAGTAAACATGATATCGACTAAACCAAAATATCAAGCTACCAAAATCTCCGCCGTTACTTAAAATTTGCGCATTAAAAAGGTGGATAAACATCAGCCATTTTTCGCCCATCATCACTCAGCGTTGAGTGAAAAATGTGAGAGCGCTGTCTTTGATCTTTATGCGAGGATAAGAGAACTTTATTTAAATCAGCCGCTCGACGCTCACACTTAGTATCGTGTCTGAGGCTTTAGACCTCAAACACAATACTAAGCGTCAGCCGCCAGCGTTGAGTGGAAAATGTGAGAGCGCTGTCTTTGATCTTTATGCGAGAATAAAAGAACTTGTTTATTTAAATTAGTCGCTCGACGCTCACGCTTAGCATCGTGTCTGAGGTCTAAGGCCTTAGACACGATACTAAGCGTAAGCGGCCAGCGTCGAGTGGAAAATGTGAGAGCGCTTATTTTTGATCTTTAGGCGAAAATAAAAGCCGCTCGGCGCTCACGCTTAGTATCGTGGTAAAAACATTAGTGATTCAAACACTACAGGCTTCTAAGCGGCATTTATTTGTTTTGGTGCGTCGACTGCTTGCCGTATTTTTTTACTAGAAAACTATAAAAATTACTTGAAATAACAAAATTTTAACAAATATACGATGTTTAATGGTCGTTTTATGTGACTTGCTATCTATTTTTTATAACACTTCTGAAAAAAATTAAAGATTAATACTTAATCTTCTTATAGATTATAATACATTAATTTTGATAAGAAATTTTAATTTTGTGAGTATGACGAGCGAAAAACAGCTTATCTTTACCGACCTCCTTTAATAACAGTTTTCGAATATTGATAACATTTATGAATTCGAATGACTCGAATGAAATTAAAATTATAAAATTTGTACGGTCGTACAAAAATGTAGTATGCATGGCCTGTGGCGGCATTATTAATTTGAAAACAAAATTTACGTACGCCGCGCCGACTTTACACGAGTCAGTAGCTTAAGCAGTTACTAAAGCAAGTAACTAAAAAAATATGTATTTATATTTATCTACTTGTGCAAGAAGCAAGAACTAATAGGGTTTACATGCTGCATGGACCTGACTTTAGTTACTTGATTTAGCAACTTGCTTAAACTACTTAACACGTTAGCTAGAAGAGTTAACTAGGTGACACTGATGATTTCTAAAAAGTATCTTATTCTCTACCAGTTTTCTGCACTATACGGTTATGTATTTGCAAAAATAATAAGTTGTCCCGGTAATTTTCATCGTATTCCAAGCCCTCGTCGGGACAATATACAGGGTGTTTCTAAACAAATGCGAGAAATTTTGGGAGGTGATTTTTCATCAAAAAATAAGAAAAAACTTCATATGAACATATGTCCTAAACGTCTTAGTTTTTGAACTACAGGGTGTTTAAATTTCAAAAAAAAAAATCAAATTTTTAAAATATCCTAACTATTGTTTACGCAATTTGTTATTAATTTGGCAATATTATTAATGACATTAAGGGGTAATTTATCACTAACTTAATTACATTTAGTAAGTCCAGTGGCCTCGAGAAGCAACTGAAGGAATATTTCCAACAATAAACGGTACGCCACTGACTGTGTGAACGTGTGTAAATATTTTTAGACCATAAAAAAGCATTGCGGGATCATTTTCTTTTAAAAATTAGGTTTTATAATTTTTAAGTAGCAATTATGTAAGAAAAATAATAAATACTTGTTTAAATTAGGTATATTCAGTAAAACAGTTTTTTGAAAGTTTTAACATCCTGTATCTTAAAACTAAGACGTTTAGGACGGATGTTCATACGACGTTTTTTCCTATTTTTTGATGAAAAATCACCTCCTAAAATTTCTCGCATTTGTTTAGAAACACCCTGTATAATATTAGGTCGACTAATTTAACATCTATTTATGATATTTATTTTAACATATTTTTAATTGTTCATATGTTGCCAATTTTGTGTCACGGTATAAAACTCTCACCGGTTGTTTCCTAATATAACAAAAACCTTTTTTTTTTTTCAGGAATTAATGAAAATGGTCGGAATGAAATCTTGGATGCTGTGGTTGGGATGGTTTATTTACAGTGTTATTCCAATGATCCTATCTGTATTGCTTATAACCTTTCTGTTGAAAGTAGATGTTTTCGGAGCTTCTTACCCCGCTATCGAGTTCGCCAACAGTGGTATCCTTATTGTATTTTTAATTTTATACTGTATGGCGGCTACTGTGTTCTGCTTTTTTATCAGCACCCTGTTTAGCAAACGTAAGTACCTATTAATCAGTCAGTGTTTTACCTTTAGAAGGTCCCATGGATGCCTAGACATTTTAAGAAACTTTTTGAGTAGAACAGAATCTTATTGAAACGAGCTTTATGTGTCAGAATACGAGAGGTGTTGGATGTACGACGCGGTAGGAGGTTTTTCTGAACACTAGTCAAAGAAAAGAATGGCGAGGCCAACTAGGGTTTACACTTTCACCTTCACCTTCGTTTCGTAGAACTTTTTAAGCATACACAAACATTACAAAATGGACACAAGATCTGGACAAACACTAAAGCTACGTGTTTGGAGTAGGGGTGTGCGAATATCGATCGAATCGAATCGAATATTAATATTCGATTCGAAATTCGAATCGAATAATTCGAACTTTCATATTATTCGAAATTCGACGAATAATTTCGAATAATTTGAAAAATTTCTAATAATTCGAAAATTTCCGAATAATTCCACTTATTTGGTGGCGACAAGCAAAAATAAATATCGCCGATTGTCACTCATGGCAAGAAGATATTTGGGTATACCTTGTACTTCTGCTGAAAGAGAACAATTGTTCTTTACTGCTGGTGATATTGTATCTGATAAACGAACTTCGTTATTACCAGATTCAGTTTCATATTTATTATTTTTGAACAACAATTTGTAGGTAATTTTCATAATAATTGTTTTATTTATGTAATTAAATTTTTTGGTATATATCCAGCAATATCCTCGAAAATTCGCGATTACTACAATAATTCGTAATAATTGGAAAAAATTTCGAATAATTTTAAATTTTTCGAATATTTCCATTCGAGTTTCGAATCGAATATTGATATTCGATTCGATACGAATTATTCGTAAGTTTGAATTATTCGCACACCCCTAGTTTGGAGCTATACATGTATACAGGGTGGCCGCCGAGGTATCGGAGATACTTCGGATATGAATTTCATGATTATTTTACAATTTTTCCGAATGCCTAACGGTTCTTGAATTATTTGTGCTAGAAGTTGCCAAGACATAAATTCTGTACTTTGGCCACTATAAGTTGATAATGAATACCTAGTAAGTAACTCTGGTTACTGTAGTTTTAAACCAATAAAATACATTTTTTATTGTGGTAACTGGGGTAGTGACCTTTTTACCAAAGAAATACAGTTTTTGTTTAGGTGTTTTTCTCAATTTATAGTGAACAGAGTATAGAGTAATGAAATAACATTGTTGCGTCTAGTTTGCATATTGCAATTTAATAATTAGCACCTTTAGTTGAGTGTTAATTCAATTTTTCTCTGAACTTTTTGTTCAATCATAATAGAATATCTGATTGTAACAGAATTTTCATGATCGGTTCAGTATATCCGAAAATAAGCCCTTACAAACAAACAATTAAAGTTACAACTTTACCTCTTCACACATTCAGTTTCTAGTTCATTTCGTAGCAAACGCCCCATCAAGCATACAGAAACATAACAGAATGGACACTGGAACTGGAAAAACAATGAAGCTATGATTTTGGAGCTTTGCATGTTGTATATTTTATAACTATTGTAGTGACTACTACCTGTAAGGATTTTAATGACATTTGTCGTATGTAAATTATTATTTTGTGACAATTGAAATATGAATACTATACACGTCGTGCCAGCTCGACACTTTCAATTGTGTTTCTGTGTGTTGAACACTAGCAGGTGGGGATCAGAGGAAACACATACACATTACTGTGAACTTTGCAAGATAGGTGGATGTCGTCAATCTCGCATTGTCGTTGTTTTAGACCCTTTTTATTCCATGCATTAACCAAAATTGCTCATGAAGTGGGACAGCGTGTATATTGTATTGTGTTGTATATCTCGTAAAAAATAAAAAATTTTAATTGCGTTGTATATTTAATTATATTTCCTTTTTTAGTGGTTTTTATATTATTTGCAAAATGTTTTTTTCTAGCGATGCTTGCAACACTAGTTGGAGTGTTAGTATGGATTCTGTCTTACTTTGTCCCGAAATATCTATTAGATGGCAGAGATGGTATTTCATTTTCCCTAAAAATGCTGGTTATGTTGTTTCCAAACATGGCTTTAAATTATGGTTATCAGTCTATTTCATATTATGAGGAGAGAGGTAAATTATACAGTTTTTAATTTAGCAGAACTTGATATTTTCGACAGTGGGTGCGTAGTAAGTTTTAACAAGGGGCCCACACTGGCTAATTTTTCATATATTTTTTCTAATAATTGAATTTTAGTTTTTAGATCATGCAGAATATTAAAAAAATGAAGATACTTTCATCTTATTGTTAGGCAAAATCTATATTTTTTGACATACCTGGTATACCACTGCAAAAAATTAATATCTTATGATTGGGTTTTGGGTTTTAGATCATGCAAAACTTTTTATAAAGAATAACTTGTTTTCGTAAAATTAATAATAAAAAGTTTCCCATATGTAGACAACATAGGCGGGCACACTGTATATACTTTTTGTCCTACACTGTATATTATTACCAAAGAAATAGATTTTAGAAAATACTACATTATTTATTTCTAACTTTATTAGTTGTGCAAATATGGCCATCAAAGCTTTATTATTTTTTTAACCGGCGCCCAACTCTCAATTTGACATTTATATCTGCCATTTCTTGCCTAAAATTTGGTTAATGTTGTCTTGAAGTCCTCAAATTTTCATGAAAAAGTACTGAACAATTCAAAAGTCAGGAGTGGGGTCCTGACTTTAGACACGCATCGTTGCTAATTTAAATATTTTAGGTTAAAACACAATAATTCTTTTTAGAAATTGGAATTAAATGGAGTAATTTAAATTTACCGGGTGGTGGTGGTGCGACCGAAGTGACCATGTTTAACGTTTGGGAAATGCTTATAGTCGACATTATTTTCTTTATGGTATTAACATACTACTTTGATAGTATACTTCCTGGCAAGTATGGAATACCAAAATCTATCTTCTTTCCTTTAAAAAGGTTTTTTAAGGTAAGTAAAGAAATACCTAAAGTATTATGAAAATAAATAAAGTATGTTAAAATTGGAAATATATCTAATTTTAAATAAGGCACTGGCTAAACGACCGCCGGCAGTTTTACTTAATTATATGAAGAAAACCGTCATTCGACGGTTTTGTATATCTACGTATATGAAAACCGCCGGAAATGTTAATTAATATGTTAACCGGCGGTTCCTACAAAATCTTTGTAGGTGTCAAAGGTGTCTCCCAGTTTTATTTTTGTTTGCCAATCAATAATTAAAATAATATTAAACCATAAAACAAGTAATTATTAAAATTAGGTTTACTTTGACTATTATTCGGCGGTTTTCAATAGTTTTTATAAACAATACCGCCGGTAATAACAAATTAATTAACATTTTTGGCGGTTTTCATATACGTAGATATAAAAACCGCCGGACGGTGGATTTCTTCTTACAATTGATCAAAACTGCCGGCGGTCTTTTAGCCAGTGTTTTCAAATAAACTGCATACTTTTTAACCAGATCGCTAATGGGATAATCGAAAACAGTGAAAAACCTATTTTTCGATCTTTTGAAATAAAGCTCAAACCATTAAGTGTCGCAACTATATATTCCTTTGGTTATGTTGAAATTCTAAAATTAAGCTTATAATTTTTAGGTAACTGATGAAAAAATATAAAGAAGTAGTCCAAGTAGTAACGCTTTTTAACAATTTTCGTTACACAAACTTTGTTCTTGGCTCTGCAGTTTTCCTAACATATATCCGTTAGGGTAGACAGTCTCTCATCCAGCTTTCACAAAGTTAATGCTGAAGTGCTCCAGATCTTAGAATTGGCAACAACTCCAGATCTTAGAATTGGCAACAACTCCAGTTCATTCTCATCCACAATCAATCCAAACCACAGATTTGCTGACGATCGTACCCTTTACTTTTGTTTCAGTCAGTTTCTCAAGCCTGTATCTAGCCCGACTTGAAAAACAAGCAGATCAAAAAGTCATTTAACCTGGTAGGCGTTGGTTTTGGACTTAGACTCGGAAAAGCTTGGGTTCCTTTTTCGAGTCGAAGAACATTTCTCAGCCGTTTTGATGTGTATACTCTGTATGTATCTCAAATTACATCACCCTTGGAGTATTGTTCACGTGTCTGGGTAATATCGTCCCCAAAACTCTTAGCATTTTTAATGTCATTTAACTTCTACAGCAAAGTTTTTATTTCTTGCTCAACGATTAACCAAAACATGTGTTAATTACTATCTCTATTATTAACTATTTACAATGATATTTATTCTCTTTCTATAATGTTTTAGTTCAAGGCATTTTCCCGTTCTTTAAATTTTATTTCTTGCTGAAGCCCATAATGGGTCTGGACATTTTAATAAAAAAGAAATCTACTCGTCAGCGCAAAGTAGTTTAAAGTTTAACTTGCACGCCTAGGGCCTAGTTTTATCGTCAAAAAACTCGAATTTTACAATATTTTTTGGTATAAGTACTTTTTATTATGTAAATAATATCTACATCTAATTGATTACACTTATTTTTTACTATTAAATTTAAAAAAACCGAAATTTTAATATTAGAATATTATAAATATTTTTTTCTGTTAACTGTCGAAAAGAAGAGATCTTTTTTCAAAAGAAATTTGTATGTTTTTTTTGGGTTTAAAAAATTGAGGTTAAAAATATATTTTTTTACTTTTCTAAGACACTTAGAGTAGAGAAATAATTCTTCCTAACAATAGCGCAAAGTGTCTTTCCTGCACATGAACCTTATCCGAACTCCGCTTCGCGTAGTTCGTCTATCTGCTTTTGGGTGCGGGAAAGTATCACTTTGTGCACTTATTAGAAAAATAACAAGTCTTAGGTAGTTTTTTACATTTTGTTTAGTAAATTTGACAAACTTGTAATTATTTTACTTATGATTTTTTAGGAACATTTAAGTGGTTGGAAAAGTAGCACTTGACATTTTGACTAACTGCAGAACTTAAATTGATCTAGTTGTAGTTACATTATTTGATTTAATACTGATTTGATTATCTATTTTAGAACTCCTTGTGCATTCGGTTCTTCAGTAGAAGAACTGACGTAGAAAGTAATGAAACAGAAACAGTGAGCTTACAAGATATTGAACAAGGTCATTTTGATAAAAGCATTGTAATATCTGATCTAACTAAACAATATGGTATCAAGAAGGTCGTAAATAAATTACGGATGGCCATTTATAAAAATCAGATAACGGTTTTATTGGGTCATAATGGAGCTGGGAAATCAACTACTATGGGAATGATTACAGGTATAGTTTAATAATTTACAGACATTTACAACTCTTTAGAGTTAGGTTAGTTATTTGTAGAATAGAAACTATAGTAATTAATCCTTTAATTTTGTTTCTTGTATGGTACAAAGCTTAGTTTGTGGAGATTAGACCTGTGTTGGTTTTACCAGGCTATGATTTTTATTATTATTACTGATCACAGGCTAAAAATGAAATTGACACTATAATGATAATACTTTTACAAACTTTTAGGGGGTTCCTTTTGATAAGTCTATCCCGAATATCCATACCGCCATACATGAAAGCGGCGCTTTAACCCAGCCTGTCGATGTCAAAAGTTTCGGGTGTTGGACTGCAATTTACCACAATGTTTGTCATGCAATTTTTAAACATTGTGCCAAAAATCGTAAATGTTACTGTCACGAAACCATAAGACCCATGGACATGTTTTGGGTATCGGATTGGGGGTTTCGTAACTTACGATTTTCGGCACAATGTTTAACAAGCTGCATGTAAAACATTGTGATATACTTGTCCGACAAAAAAAGTGTCGCGTTTGCCCAGTCCGACACCCGAAACATTTGACATTAGCAGGCTGGGTTAAAGCGCCGCTTCCATGTATGGCGGTATGGATATTCGTGATAGACTTGTTAGGAACCCCTAAAAGGGTTTTAAGTCAATTTCATTACTGACCCAGGGACTAGCAGCGACTATGTGTTTTTAAAAGCGAAAAAGAAACCATTTTTACTCATAATAGTTATATTTTATAATTTTTATTTGCTAGATCACCTTGTTTATGTATTAAATTATTTTAGGAATGATAAAGAAAACCGAAGGCCACATTTTTATAAATGGAAAGAGTATCGATTCTAGTTATAACATCACTGACACTATTGGTCTTTGTCCTCAGCATAATCTATTATTTCCAGATCTTACAGTAGCAGAACATTTAATATTTTTTGCCATGGTAAATATAAATTATTCATATATTCAAATTTTTTAGCGTTTGCCAAACTTTTTACAGTGATCAACAAATGGTCTTTGTAGGATAATGTCACACATGAACAAAAGTGTGATGAAACTAAAATCTTCAGCAAAATTCTTCTAAAATGTTCTTAAATCCAAAGATATACTAGGTGCTAACTTATCCCCTAATTACAAATAGATATTGATAATCAAAACCGGCTTAGTTTGTAAAGGCGCTAAAGAGGTAGCAACCACACCTCTCATAAGAGAACTAGTATACCTACTCCGTATTTAAGTCTGTAAAATAAAACGGCGGATTGTGCGTGGACAACTCACACACTCAGTAACTTTATTTTTTTCACTAGCAACTACTACTGTTGACATTGTCACTTGTCACGCCAATATATTTTTCAATATGGCCGTCTCGTTTATTCGGTCATCATTGGCCGGTTGCAGCACTCGAACAATGTTACCAATAGAAGTAAGTGACTGTTTCCAATATCGCGAAATAAAAGTCACTAAACAATTAACAATAGATAAACTGCCATTTTAAAAATTCAGTAGTTATTATTATTATTATTTTTGTATAATTGATGTGGTAGTAACCCACTAAGACCTTGGCCGCGAAAAAGTGGATATAGTGTCGGACACAATAATAGAATCCCTTTATTTTTTTTTGCAAATATTATTTCCTTTTTGATTATTTGTAAAAACAACCTTTTTTAAATTTTTTAAATAAAAAAATCCTAAGATTTGCTCTGTGGTTTATGTAAACAAGAAAACAATTTTTTTACCTGTATCACTTTAATTAGTTATGGTTAAAGCGATCGGAATTTCATAAGCCGGCAAATTAACTTTCCCATTAATATTTTTTTTGAAAATACCAAAAAGACCGGGAATTTTTAGAGTAATATTCCTACCCACGTCATTAAGTAAACTACATACTACAATTTTTTTTTACCGTTACTATCAAATTTATGGTTTTTCTAAAATCTATTTCCAATATCTTCTACCATTTAGTGATGCACCCTGTGTATGCTAGTGCAAACACGTTTACCTATTACTTGCTATAGTTTATTCCTTTGTTTTTTAACTAATAAATATTTTTTAAAAACTATTTTTAGTTAAGGGGTAAAACTTATGAAGAATCTAAAATCGAGACGATAAATCTTTTAAGCCAATTAAATCTTTTGGAAAAACAAAATAAAATGGCTTCTACCCTATCAGGAGGCATGCAAAGAAAATTATGTCTAGGAATGGCGGTAGTTGGGGAACCAAAGGTTCGTATTTGCAAAGATTTAAAGTAAAAATATTATATTTTAAGTCAACTATTTTAAATTAAAAAGTTTTGAATATGCATTTTAAATAAAGGGTGGTTCAACCAAAACCCACGATGTTAAATGTACAAGGTGGCGCTTTTTCGTTGACCTTGCAGGGTATAGCGAAAACTAAACGAGATAGAACAAATCTGATTGCGCAATCTCGATTTCAATTTTTGAAATTCAATGATATTGATTGATATGATTTTTTTTTATCTGGATGTTTAACCCAATATTGTCGTGTTCCGTCTACGTTATCCAAGCACTGAAACATGCAGTTGCATTTCACAGCACCTTTTAGACAACGCGGTAGTGCCACCACGGACGTTATTTTTAAATAACTACTACCTAGAAAATTCGTTTTAAAGATACTAGGTGTTATTTCAAATTTTGTCAATTTAGCCAGGCACTTGTAACACGCTTAATATAAGAGATAGAGAAAAATGTAAGAAGAAAAGTTTTAGTGATTTTTACGTAAAATTTAGTGGCGTACCTACATTTTTTTATTGACTTTTATTTTAAAGTTATAACACAAAGTTGGGCTCTTTTTAATGAAACACTATGTATATTTTATCACCAATAGAAAGGTCTCCTTAAAAGCCGTAAAAAATACCACTTAATATATTTAATTTGTAATAGTTTTATAAATATAGCCATCGTCCGGAATTCGATAATAAAATAGCGTTTTTTAAATAAAACACCATGTATATTTTATTACCATTAAAAGAACATATAAAAGACCTTTAAAAATTTACCACATTTAAAATTATTTTCTCCAACCGTTCTGAGAATATGAGCATTCAAATCTTAATGCGTATATCTACTATTTTTTGGATTTATATAGTCATATTTCCAAAACTCCAAAACTATACAGGGTGTTCCTGATGATGACCATATTTCCGAAACTATTAAAAAATAGATAAAATAAATGTTATATTTCTTATAGCTTTCAAGGAGACCTTCCTATTGGTGATAAAATATACAGGATGTTCCATTAAAAAAAAAACCCAACTTTGTGGTATAACTTTAAAAGTCGATGAAAAAATGTAGGTACGCCACTGAATTCTACGAAAAAATCCCTAAAACTTGGTTATTTAAATTGTTCTTTTATCTCTAATATCAAACGAGTTACAAGTGACCGGTCAAATTGACAACATTTCTAAACACTCTGTTTTTTAAAACAAATCAAGTTAGCCATGATTTGCTTTTACCATTGAATTTGTTTCAAAAATTAAAATCAAGATTGTGCCATCAGATTTGTTCTGCCTCATTTAGTTTTCGCTATACTCGCAAAGGTCAACGAAAAGGTGCCACCCTGTACATAGAACAAAAAGTTTTCAGAGAATTCATTTTATATTTTTTATTATGATAGAAGGATCTATGACAATTATTTATGTCTAAAATCTTTATCCAACGGTCCATATTTTCAGTGACTCTGATAATTAATTCAGTTTCAATGTCGTTTATATGCCAAAATATCTCATTCCTCTTGGATTTGTTAACAAGCGGAATTGTTGCATTGGTGATTGTTGAAAAGTGGATGCATCCACAAAAAGTGACTGTTTGGTGAAAATAAGGTGAGCAAAGCAGCTACCGTGATTCTTGTGGCCAGAAATTGAGAATATGGATCTGGACGATATGTGGTCTTAACGGGATGGTACCACAAGCCACACAGCCGACGAAACAATGGCAGTGGTTTGTCCAAAGATAAAAAAAAATGGCCCTTTTACGCGAGAAATTCAATAGCTGTGTATCTCATGTCGTGGTGATGTTAATGTGCCATCATGATCATGTGTTTTGACACTTTCTTTGAAGATATTTAAAAGAAGAAGTGTACGTCAATAAGCCAAAAACAATTTAAAACCAAAAGGATGAGATAATTTAGCTGATTAAGGATATTCAATATCAATTATATCTAAGAGTCATTGAAAAAATGAACCATCTGATAGAGGTATGTTACCGAAGCCGTGGCGAGCATTTGGTCGATATTTTGTTTCATACATAATTGTCATAGATATTTTTATCATAACAAAAAATAATAATATAATTCTCCGGAAACTTTTTGTTTTAGTGACAATTAGCATCGTGCGTTTTAGTTGGACCACCCTTTATTATGCAAACAAAAATTAATGAAATAATAAAAACATCTTCAGTATCGAAAAAAATCAACTGCTTTTTATATTCGTCTTTATTCTGTAGATTCTAATTTTGGATGAACCATCCTCTGGAATGGATCCTGAGTCGCGTAGACACATGTGGGATCTTCTACTCAAGTGGAGAAGTGAAAAAACGATCCTTATTACTACTCATTTCATGGAAGAGGCCGATGCTCTCGGTGATTGGATTGCCATAATGAATGAAGGAACGCTGCGTTGCTACGGTACGCCCATGTACCTGAAAAAAATTTGGTATGCATTTTTTCCTACCCATTTTCTCATCTTGACTGAAGTAACTGCTCAGCACATCTTAAAATATTTTTTAATTCATAATTGGTCTATTCTATTTTAATCTGTAGAACCGATCAGATTAGTTGGAAAAGAAACAGTAAAAAGAAATTTGATTTAAGCGTTGACATTACATGTATGACATTTGAGGTAGTTGTCGTGGTATAGGAGATCTGTCTGAATTTTTTTTGTAGTCCTTTTTTTATGTCCAACGGTTAATAGAATTTTTTGTCTATTTTTGCAATCTGTTGATGATGTAAAACATATTTTTACGTCAAAAGATGTAATATAGCCTAATTATTAATTCTACCTGTGAACAATAGTTTTATCTGTAAGTTATAATTATATAATTCAGTTTAATAATCAGTAAAACAATGACTGATTAATAATTGATCTTAGTTTATTCCATTCGGACAATCATTGCGAAATGTCCTGAAAAACTTTTTTGTCTTCCATATAAAAATAATTTTCGCTGCTTATTTTAGACTTCTTTTTTCCCAATTAATTTTATTAAGATTACGTTCGTATAATAATAAAGCGGTAATAACGATGTTAGCGCCTTTATTTCAGATTTTACTATGTATAATACAACTAATGTGTAATTTTGTTAGAGAAATTTATTAATTTTATTATAATTTTTGCTATGTCAAGCTTTTTTAAGGTTTATTGTTAGTAATAGGATAAGTATTGATATGAACACTTACTACTTTTAGAAACTGGGTTCAACTTAAGTCTACTTATCAAAAAAGATGCAGATGTCAATAAAGCAGTTGAAAATCTGGAAGAAGAATTACGCAATGCGTGTTTTGTGAACAATTTTAAATGCAAAAGTGTTAATGGAAATGAAGTCGTATTCCTTTTGCCATTTGGAAATACTTACATAAAAATGTTTGAACATCTTGAAAATGAAAAAGACAGGCTGAACATTGAGAATATATCATTTACGAGTACTACACTTGAAGATGTGTTTCTCAAGTGAGTATATTTTTACATATACTGGTTGATTTATAAATTTATTGGGTTATAATCATAATTTCTTTTTTCACCAAGTCTTAATTTTTTAACGGTTAAATATTTATTTTAACAGATATACAGGGTGTCCTGTAACTCAAACGACAAACTTTAAGGGGTGATATTGTAAAAACCTTTATAATATGGACATATGATTGTTCTAAACGTTTTAGTTTTTGAACTATGGGGTTTAAGCATTTTGTTTAAGCATTTTAAGGAAATACTGTTTTTTGTAATAACTTTTATACCAATTCAGATACATATTTTTTTTTTAATGGACGCCTACTAGGCATCAGAATGGCGTACAAAAAAATGTCGTCTATAAGGGGTTTAGGGTAAATATTTTGTAAGAAGAAAATGGTACACCACTGTATTTTTGTAAAATAAAAATATTTCTCAATATTCCCATTTAGTTTGGAACAAATTTATTCTTTTGACTTTTTTTTATTTGATGTACGGTTGTCGTAAATAAATAGAAACCAATTCTCGGCATGGTGAAATCCCTTTCTAATCAAAGAATAATTAACAAAGGTGATTTTTAACTGTAGAACTTAATATTAGCGATACGAAATGGTTTCTATTTATTTACGCGGAAATCGTATATAAAATTTAAAAAAGTCAGAAAATCAAATTTATTCCACCAAAAAAAAATATATATATATATTTTTATTTTAGAAAAATGCAGGGGCGTACTATTTTTTCTTGAAAAATATTATACCCAAATCCCTCATAAACGACAATGGTGAAAAGTATTATTTTTTGCATGTCAAAAAAATGTCTTTGAGGCAATATTTTTTAAAAATATTAAACATCCCGTAGTTCAAATACCAAGACGTTTGGCACATATCTTCATATGGAGTTTTTTTCTAGCTTCAATGTAGAATTACCCCTTAAAGTTTGTCAGTAAAGTTGCTAGACACCCTGTATGTATAAAGTGGTAAGTGTGACAATAAGTTACCATAGCAAGTTTTAAAATAAAAACAGTAATGTAACTCTGATCGACGTATATCAGTTATTGTGGACGGCCGTTCTTCAACCTTTCACCAAGTAAATGCTGAAGTTCCTCAGGACTCAGTTCTGGCACCAACATTGTTTCTTCTTCCCATCAACGACCTTTTCTCGTCCACAACTAATTCCATTCATAGTTTCGCTGACGATAGTACCCTTAACTCCAGTTTTCAGGTTCCTAAACCCATCACTAAACCTGACTTGGAAAACAAACGCAGAGCGATACAGATATCTCTTTCGCATGATCTTAATTTAATATTGGATTGGGGCGCCAAAAATCTCGTCCATTTTAATGCATCCAAAACACAATCATGTTCCTTGTCCTCTACTTATAAGCGGCCAAGTTTTACAGAGCAAAGACATCTTCAATCTTGTGGGCGTCACATTTGAAAGTAACCTTAACTGGTATAAACACATTGTATCTATAGCCACGGCAGATTCAAAAAAGTTTGGATTTCTCTTTCGAGCCAAAAAGTATTTTTCCGCTTCTAATTTATACACTTTATATGTGTCCCAAATCCGACCTCCCTTGGAATATTGTTCTCATATCTGGGGCATGGCGTCCCACACAACCCTAAGTATTCTTAATTCTATTCAAAGAAGAGCTATTCGTCTCATTAATGATCCTTCACTTACAGAAAGGCTTCCCTTTCTTGCCCATCGTCGGGCTGTGGGGGATTTATCGCTTTTTATAGGTACTTCCATGGCTTCTGCTCTGAAGAATTGTCCAGTATAGTTCATCCACTCACGGTCCCCAACAGAGAAACTCGTGGTTCCGCGCATATGCATCCTTATACGGTCCAACTGGACAGGCCCCGAACTTCCCACTTTGTTCGTTCATTTATCCCTAGAGTTTCTAGATTGTGGAACCTGCTGCCCGCGGAGCTCTTTCTTTCCCCCCAGATCTTCAAGTATTTAAGTCCCGTGTCAACAAACTCCCTCTTACCTCGCTTAAGACATCCACGGTACGTTAGTATTTAGGCTTTTAGCCTTCGTGGTTTGTCCAAAGATAAAAAAAGACAAAAAAACTATAAATTAATAAAAAGTATAATTTTAGGTTGTAACTTTTTGTAGTAGTTTAGATCATTTTCTTTTAAATTTTACAGGAAGAACTACCAAAGATAGATATTTGTTTAATGTGAAAAAACCTTTATAAGTTTATTATACTTAGTTTTTCTATTTACATTAACTTATATACAAAAAAATATCTTACCAATCGCATTATATAAATTTTTATTTCACAGTTCTAAACCCATCAAAGAGGAGGATCAAACGGACACACTTTCAATCAATTCAACTGGTAAGTTAAATAAAAACAAACCATTGCGCAAGTTATGTAAAATTCAACAGATGTGATATACGTATATTAAAATATAGTACTTAACTAACAAACTTAATTATATTTAATAACCCTGTATAACAGCCCAGACATGTTACTGTCTTCTGTTACTATGATCCTATAACAAACACTAAAGGTTTACCAGCCAAGATTTTCTACTAATTATAATTAATATGATGTATTTTAGTATTAATAATGTAGAGCAGTTAAAGATAGTCCTAATGGAATTTCGGTTTTAATATTAAGAGTCACACTGCAGTAATTCGTAAGTAACAATTAAAAAATAAACTAAAGTCCTCCACATTCTTTTGAATTGTAGTGAGCCTCTCTGTAAATAATATCATGATACTCGCGTATCAAAAACATCTCTTTTCGTATCAAAATGCACTGACAGTAATACATACTAAAAATAAAATGTGATTTCAATTCGGGTAAACATTACTTGCATTAATGTTTGCAAGAAACTATCAAACAATTTTTTTGCCTACCTGCACGATGTTGCGTATGACGTTGCCAATTATTGTGTGAAGGGTTTTGTTTATCTGTTTTTCTTCGGAAAATTGTATTAAATAAACAAGAAAGGGACAGTTAATGAATAAACATGATGTTTTAAAGAATTTTTTCCTTATAGGCATAGGTTTTTAAATAATTAAGGTGCAAAATTAATTTATTTTATAACTAAAAAAAAATTAGTTTAGCATTTTTACCCCGAAACGGCTGATTGTCGGGCATAGGTTATAAAGATTTTTTGCTTGAAATAATGCCAGGAATCGGCCCTTGAAGTACAAACATTATTTCCCCAACACCCTGTATATTAAAAAAATCCTTCTATTATTCAATTAATAGTATTATACAGTTTTTTGTTTGTCCTCTAAAATTTATATCTTGCGACTTATGAGGTCTGTGGTGTGACGTTGTGACCCCAGATATGTTAATAAAAGAAATCTGTAATTTCGCTAATAAAGGGTGTTTTTTTACGTTGGATAGAACTTTACATGGCAACAACTGTCAGACTTAACTGTCAATCTGATACTGTTCATAAAATTTATTTTCAGTATACTTTGGCAAATCATCATGAATAAACTTACGCTTGACCAACGTTACAAAATTATCCAAATTTATTTTTTTAAAAATGAGGCTGGACAGAACGTTACGGTCAATGGAGAACGTTACCGAACCATGATTCATGAATATTTGTTTCAAAATATGGATGATATTGATCCAGACGAGATGTTGATGCAACAGGATGGCGCTACATGCCACACGGCGAACAAAACTATCGCCTTGTTGCAAACAAGGTTTGGCGACAAATTAATTTCGAGAAATGGACCTGTTACCTATCCACCCAGATCCTGTGATGTGACGCCCCTAGATTATTTTCTGTGGGGCTACGTCAAGTCATTAGTGTATGCTGATAAACCAGCAACGATAGAAGCCTTAGAAGCCAACATTACTCGTGTTATTCATGATATACGACCGGAAGTACTCGAAAAAGTCACTCAAAATTGGACTAAAAGAATAGCCTATCTGGTAGACTGCCGCGGTGGCCACATGCCGCAAATAATTTTTAAACGTTAATGTAATAAGTTGTTCTTTTACATAGCATTATGTTTTCGATCACAATATATTTACTTTCATATTTTTATAGATTAAAGTTATATCATCGTTAAAAAAACACCCTTTAGTATAGAATAAAATGCCTAAAAAGACATGTACTTTGCTAGCACAACAGAGTTAAACCCTCTGACGTTTCCATTGGGACATATCACTGAATGTTTTGTATTAACATAGTATTTTTTTGTTTCCCTAGCGCTACTGAGAGGTGCGTCAAAAGGTAAAATTTACTGTATATAATTTTGCACTGGATATGGTTGGGAAGAGGGAACCTATGTTGTTCATAAACCACACTTTAGTTACTAACCAGCTCAAATACTTCTAAGAATACAGACAGTTTTATTTAGAATAAAAGTGTTTAAACAATACAGGGTGTCTGCAAATCACATGTACAGAGGATGACCACAACTTCATTGGCCAAAAACATTATGTTTTAAAAAAATGCTTTAGATACTAGAGGGACTAAAATATTACCGTTTTTATAATATTTTTATATAAATTAAAAACTCGTCAGAACGTCCTATGAACAGAACACTTTCTGTATTCTAAGAAGTCTTTCATACTTATCTTTAAAACTTAAACTATGTTACATCGTAAACGGTCCACAGACTATGCGACTTGTACAATGGGTTGTACAGGGTGTCCCATTTGGTTGCAACTGCGGGGTATCTTAGTTATTAAGGGGTTTGCGGTGACCACTATATCTCTGAACTGGATCCTCTGAAATTAAAAAACCAAACAGATTTCGTTAAAGTAATGTTAAATCTAGTAATTAATCAAAGGAATAAGCAAAATAAGTTTTTTGACAAAATGCAGGTTTTTTAAACAAAAAATAAATCGATTTTTGACCAAAATTTCGGTCTTAAATTATACTATATAAATCATGAGCACTTGCTTATATGTAGTTATAAGCAAAAGCATTTACTTCAAATTTTATAAGTATAAGCATTTGCTTCTTTTTATTCATATGGCCCAATAGAGTTTTAACCTAATAATGCTTTTTTTTTGTTATATAAATAGGTATTTAGCACTTTTTTGAGCAACATTTTTAATTAGTAAATGGTTTTTATTAAATAATATTCTTGATTTATTGTTAGCAGAATATATTCAGTTTTTTTTGTTGAGAAAAACATAAAACAAAAAATGAATTGCATTGGGTTAAGAAGTTAGAAACCATTTTCAATTTAAAAAAATGTGTTTCATTGATCGAAAATGTCAGTAACTGTAATAGATTAATAGGTATTTTTAAATGAAAAATGAACAAAATATAAGCTGCAAATAATCAAGAAAATTATTAAAAAAACATTTGCTAACATAAGTTTTCAGTTAACTGAGATATAAATGGTATCTAAAAATGCAAAAATTTTCATAACCGCCATTCTAACCAG
Organism: Listronotus bonariensis; assembly: GCA_014170235.1. NCBI lineage: Eukaryota > Metazoa > Arthropoda > Insecta > Coleoptera > Curculionidae > Listronotus > Listronotus bonariensis. The sequence continues at coordinate 63,980 of JACEGR010003410.1, forward strand.
AAATTAAGAGGGCTATGACTAGATATGTCAAATTTAAAAGAAAAAAAGCATCGATATATCGATATTAATAAATATTGTTTTGGCTAATATCGATTACTAGATATATCGAAGAGCTATATCAATATTTCAGAGAAAAAAAATATCGAAAAATTTCCTTATATTACATTTTTTTATTCTTTATAGGTAGTAGGTAAAGAAATATGGCGTAATAGTAAAAATGAGCCTAATACTTAATAATAAGTTTATTTTTTAATTTTACTATACAATATTTTTCACAGTGTCAAAAATTTAAGTAAGAAAAATGCTTTTTAATTTTGTCTCATTTACCACAAATATCAAAAATATTTGGTATTGATATATCAAGAAGTTAAATATCGATGAATATTATCGTTATATGAGTTCCGATATATCGATATTTGAAAATAATCGATATATCGTTGCCATCCCTAGCTATGACGGCTTTGTTTGCAGCATCTTTCGTTATACGAAAAAGTAGCACAGGTTCGCGCAAACCGTAAGGTTCTATCTTTAATAATAACTTAGATACCCTGCAGTTGCAATCAAAATGGGACATCCAACTAAAGTTGAACGACGGACTGGATGTGTCTGTGGGCAAAAGTCTATTCACCTGGTTGCAACGATTACTTGTTATACTGTCTATACAACCTGTTGTAAAACAATTTGCATAATCTGTCAGCCGTTGTAAACTTCTGCCCCTGGTATCTCTCCTTTAATATCTTTCGTTTGCTATAACTACATTTAGTAATTAACCGTGGCTATTGGTAGATGGGATATGGGTTGTATAAAGCTAAGTACTAAGTACCCTAAATATTAAGTATATTTAGATGATTGACACCTTTAGTTTCGTTTATAAAAATAAGTACTGAAACATGTTATTTCACAGCACCTTTTAGAGTTTATCTCAGTGGAAATATTTTACTTCATTGCACTTATAACTCATTATTCGTTTAGTTATCTATACAGAGTGATTTAGAATTAATCATAATTCTTTTAAATTTCACTTAATTAATAAAAGTGCACTAGCAGCAAATGAACATTTCGATTTCCAGTTTACATATTATTAGAGGTGACTCTTTGTTTGACCTCCGGATAGTGCGGACGTGCGTAGAGGACTACAAAGTTCTGGTTAGTGGCGGTTAGAGGTGCCGTACGGACGATTTTACCTTCGGGGATCAAGGAAAGATTCACGGCATCTTTCTTCGGGATCTAAGCGCTGTGAGCGAAGATTCCTATAAGGATCCTGTTTGGTGGTGAACACGAGGCATTTCTCAAATGGCGGGAAATAGATGGGCGTGCCATGGGATCTGTCAGTAGTGAAAGTGAAGGTTATACGTAACACCAGTAGCAGGTCTTGGTTTGACAGCCGACAATTTATGCATTGTATCGATTATAGAATTATTTTTGTTTTCTTTTTGGAATTTCTGGGAGCTACGAGCTCGATTATCCAGATTTTCCGCAGACAAAGCCCTGGAAAGCATAGTCCGGAAGGGGGAGATTGGTGGATTGGACCTGAAGGAACCAAAACCAAGAAAAACAAAATAGAATCCAATAGAATAGAATCTTATTAGAGGTCTGCCATTAAGGCATCAATCCCGGCTGTAAATTTTGAAATAAAAAAATGCCCTTCTAAAACTTCATTATTGAATTTTGGCGTACCCTACTTTTTATTTTTAGAAAATTTTTAAAATTTGGCCCATATGATGTGGCATGAATTAATTATGTCAGTTTAACTATGTATAGGAAATTTACTGTGGTTTAATTATGAGAAGTGTTTTTTTTTTAATAAAAAATATCTGCTATCTCTTTTAAACTAATATTTTAAAATTTATTTTTGTGATTTCAATGTTATTAGTGCCTTTCAATTTTTAAAGATGATTTCCCAATCGCCCTGTATACGTAACTTTTAGGGAAAACCATAAAAAGATATCTATTCTGTTTTTTTTTACAGGTGAACATGACTATACACTTACATTAAGGGCCTTAGCTTTTAAAAGACTGAGATTTTTATGTAGAAAACTTCGGACATACTTGATTCCTGTAAGTATTATACTCGTAGATTTGTTTATTTTTAGATCTAAGTTATTTTTATATATTTTTTTCGCCCTTTTGGGGTCATCCCACCCAGGTCCGACGACCGCCCCCTAGATGGTGCACTGCAGCCTGAAGGCTTATTGTACCTTGACCCCTACTCCTTCCCATTCACACACCATTCATTCCATAACTTGGATGGTTGTTGCTCGGTCCGTTCGTTCACCCCCGAGCAGAACACCGCGTGCCGTTGCCCAAAACCGACAACGGCCCGATCACCCATCAAGTTATGGGCGCGCTCTTCACTGCTTAACTCCGGTGATCGACGGTGCAGATACAACCGGAGCAGGCACAAGCGCGCCTTATCTTTTTTTTTTTAATAATATGAAAAGGTTATCCATTATTCAAGAACATTCATTTAAGAGGGGAGATACCTGTAAATGCGTAAATTACATAATAGTACAATGCTTGAAAAAATAAAATGACTTTTTGGCTTTATTTTCCATCGTTTTTGCTTTGAAAAATATCTTTTTAAAATTTTTCTGGAATTTTTAGGTTCACATAGAAATTACTGTTGTAAAAAATATGTGCGCAAAACTTCAGAAAGATCGATCAATAACTATTAGGTTATCGTTCCAATTTCAAAATAAAGTTTTGAGAAAAACGCGTTTAAAGTTTAAATGGGTATATAAAAATTCATTGAATATAGTAACTTACCGACTCTGTAGTATAAGAAATACTGAAAAAAAATTAAAAATTTTAATGACGTGTTCTTAAAGGACCATACATAACATATTATGAAAAAAAATGACATTTTACAGGTATCTCCTTCTTAAAATGTGGTTAGGTAGTTGTTTACCTATATTTTTTTTTAGAGTATCATTGCCGTTTTGTTTTTGAGTTTATGTATTTATCTCGGCCAAGGAGCAAACGACTATTATAGTAGCGGAGGACCTGCATTAAAAATGAAGTTGAGCACTTATGGGAAAACCACCGTTATGTTTAAGAACTCCGATGATCCAGGAATATCTGAGTTGAAAAACTTCTATCAAAAACTAGTCACTGAACAATCGAGTGTTTTTACAGAGGTCAATGACGTTTCTGAAGGTTAGTTGGTCGTATTAAGATATACAGGTGTAGAAACGAATAGGCCGACCATAGTAAATTAAAAGCATAGGAAATATCGAGGTGGGATTAGAGATGTCAAATTAAAAAAAAAACATCCATATATCCATATCAATAAATATCGTTTTGGCTAATATCAATTAGTAGATATATGGAAGAGCTCTATATCAATATTTGAGAGAAAAAAATTCTTATACTATTACATTTTTTTCTTTTTTTGTCTTTATAGGTAGTGGGTACATAAATAAATATGGCACAATACTAAAAACACTTTCTTCTTTTTTTAGTTTACTGTACAATATTTTTCACAGTTTTAAAAATCCATTTTAAGTAAGTAGAAAAACACTTTTTAATTTTGCCTCATTTACCACAAATATCAAAAATATTCAATATTGATATATCGATATATCCAGAAGTTAAATATCGATATTTGAAAATAATCGATATGTCGTTGCTATTGTGTGATGTGTGTTGTCCCCATCGCCGTCCGAAGAAAGACGAAAGCGGTGTAAGCCAGGCGCGCACGTTGCAGCGCAGAATTTTAGGAGAGTAAATAGCAGATTGGTGGAAAGGATTTAATGCACGATTTGCCTATGATAGACGGTTTGGTTTCCACACCGATATTTAATTTGACTATAAGCAGTTTTCTTTGAGAAGAAAAGAAATAAATCCCTATAAATTATAAATTTGTTTTTAGGAACCTTACCTTTTAGTGACGAAATGTCAAATATTGTTTATATCTCTTGCAAGAAACTTAGTCCCCATTAAGAATATTGTTGTACTTATTATTTTAAAATTTGTGTTATCCTGTTTTGAAACGTGAATACCTATTTTTATGTTTTTACTGTTTATTAACTCTTTCTGTTAGGATATCTTTTCTAGCTGATTTTAGGCCTAGAAAGTTGTGTGATCTTAGATTACAATACCTAAGTATTGTCATAGAATTTTGAAAAATTACAGTTTATGATATAAATTAATTGGGTTAGTTTTGCCTTAAATCGCAGTTGAATTGAACATATTGGTGAAAGAAGTTTATGTAAATATTCCAAAACGCATTAAGTACCATAAAATTTTATAATAGTTGTCCCACAACTTTGAAATAATAATAATAATAATAATAATATCCTTTATTTCCACAAATCATTGTTACAACGACAAAGAAACGTCACTACAGAATAAATAAAAAAATAGTTTAAATTTACATTCATTTAAAATCATTTCATTTGTTAAAAACAATTAAAATAAAACAAAAATACAGGTGGTGATAAAATCATTAACAGACATCACAATTAAAATATCTAGTAATAGTTGAACAGATTATGATCAATAATTAAAAAATTTAGTTAAATAGTTAAAAACAGTTAAAATGATACAAAAATACAGGTGGTAATAAAATCATTAACAGACATCACAATTAAAATATGAAGTAACAGTTTAACAGTCTATGATCAATAATCAAAATTAAAAGAGTAAAAACACTTATCCTGCAAGAACTGTATCACAGCCCTTCGAAATTTATCCTTGTTCTCTATTTCACACAAGGTAGGTGGCAAGGATTTATAAGCCTTGACAGCACGGTAATAAGGTCCTCTCTCAAAGAACGTTGAATTATGAGAAGGAATACTAAGATCACTCCTGCCTCTGGTGACAATTGTCATTGAGTTGGAATAAAAATCGGAGTTTACAGTGAATAAATGGGGATTTTTCTTCACAAACATTACTAAGGCCAAGAAATACAGACTAGGGACAGTTAAAAAGCCTAGGCTATTAAAATAGGGTTTACAAGAAGCTCGAGGATGCACTTTAAGTATGCATCTGATAATTCGCTTTTGGGTTCTAAAGATATTAATTGCATGAGTAGAAGATCCCCAAAACAGAATCCCATAACTTATAAGAGACTGAACACAAGCAAAATAGAAACTACGTATACTGTCTACAAAAAGTACATCTCTTAATCTTCGCAACAATGCACATGTACTGTTCAGTTTAGACTGCAGTGAGTGAATATGATCTTTCCAACTTAGGTTTGAGTCTATTATAACTCCAAGAAATTTTATGTTGTTGACTACTGGGATGGATTTACCATTCATCTTAGCGTAAAGAGAGTGGCTTCGTGCTAAGGATTTTTCAAATGTAATAAGTCCAGTCTTATCAGCGTTTAATTTTAGGTAGTTATTTTGGCACCAAGCTCGCATTTGCTCTGCTGCACCCGAACACTCCCGAGAGAGGGTCCCCAAACACCCACTAGCCAATATAACCGATGTATCATCAGCATACTGACACACATGACCCGAGGTAAACCCTCCGAGAGGCTGTTCGCATAAAGCAGAAACAAAATTGGACCCAGTATTGAGCCCTGAGGAACACCCTGCTTCAACTCAGTAGTCCCTGAGAACCACCGCTTCCCATTACTTGAGACACATACAGACTGCTTTCTTTCTGTTAAGTACGATTTCAGCAATAAAGCACAAGCACCCCTCAGTCCATAACCCTCCAGTTTATCTATCAATAACTGATGGTTAATAGTGTCAAATGCTTTTGATAGATCAAAATATAGACCAGCAACCTTGTCATTATTATCCACTTTTCCTATTAGGTAACTAATAGTCTTAAAAATGGCATGTTGTGTAGAGCTATTTGGTACAAATCCATGGTGGGTATCTTTCAGAATCTTGTGTAGGTGCAAAAAGTTCATTATTCTTGTGTATATTGCTCTCTCGAATACCTTAGAACCCGATGGCAACACTGACACTTGTCTGTAGTTTTTGCAAGCTTACGATCACCGTTTTTGAAGATTGGGACTACTTTTGCTTTCTTAAGCTCAGTAGGAAAGACCCCCGAAGTAAAAGACTCATTAATCATGTGCGCGAATGGTTCACAAACCGATTCACCTGCAAATTTGAGAATTCGAACTGGAATCTCGTCGAGTCCAGCAGAGAATTTATTTGGGAGGTTCATAATAATTCGGAAAGCCTCTGATACATCAACAGGTGTAAGAAACTAAAAATATTGTTATTTGTTTTATTATTCACCCAATTTCATTTTGCATTTTTAATGGTATACTTTTAAAATGTTAAAATGTTTTATAGGTTTCCTTAATTTAACCATGTATTTATTTCTCTTATCCATTATTAAATTTCACTGCATTTAGAAAAGTTTGTATAACTAGTAACAATTTTTTATTATTATTTTTTTAGGTATCGTTGAAGCTGGTATTAAAAATTTGCCATACTACAGACAACATATGGTAGTAGCTGGAGAATTTGCCCAAGACAGTGAAGGCATTGACGCTGTGGCAATGTACAATAACCTGGCACTTCATTCGGCTCCTATTTCTCTAAACCTCCTAACAAACACCCTTGCCAAAGCCATTCTGGGCGAGCAGTATTCAATATCAATGACGAGTCACTCCCTTGACCATATCAATTCTGATATGACAGTAGAAGAACTTTCCGAAGTTCAGATAGGGTTGCTCTGGCTCTCGATTATGCCGCTTGGTTTCTTATTCTTTTTGGGAAGTTTCGTTTATTTCCCGTACGTGGAATTATCAACCAATTTCACTCAACTACAATTGATGTGTGGGGTATCGCCGTGGCTGTACTGGATAACAACATATGTATTTGATTTTATTATTTATATACAATTTTCATTGCTTATGTCTTTGATCACTATGGCTTGGACTCCTTTCCAGGGTATAAATCAGTTTGGTAAGTTTTTAAATTTTATACTGGTTAGCCTAGTAATGCCACTAACAATAGCGGTTCCTATAATTAATTAAGTCAATATTCTGTTAGAGTCTACCAATTAATACAGAGTGATTCAAAATTCGATCACGAAACTTAAGGGGGTGATTCTACTTGACAAAATAAGGGTAGAGCTTCATATAATTTTTTTTCAAAATGTCATTCGTTTTCGAGTTACAAGCCGTCAAAGTTTAATTTTTATTTTGTTTTTTTCACCATATTGCATTTATTTCTTAACTAATCCAGTTGATATTTGGCACACAAATCGAGCTTTGCAGATTCTAAAATTTTAAGACAAAAGTACTTTTTTAAATATCGCCAGAGGGCACTTTACCTAAAACTTAAAATTTATTTACATCATAACTTTTTATTTTGACTGATATCGCAAAGGTGGGGGCGCTGTTTTATAGACAATCAAAAACTTAAAAAATAAGATTCTCTTTATTAAAGTCGATAAACCTCACCGTTTGGGCACCAATAGACATCAACGTTTTTATCAATTTCAATCAAATTACCTACATACATACAATGTGTCCAGTAGCTCAACCGACAAACTTTACGGGGCGATTCTACAACAGAAAAGAAGAAAAAACTTTATATAAACATATGTCCTAATCGTCTTAGTTTTTAAACTACGGTGTGTTAAATATTTAAAAAAATATATGCGCTGCAGCAAGTTCCCTGAATGCGCCCATTGTAATTTTAGGCATCACTGCTAATTGTAGTCCAAGAAGTAGCAACGTCGGGAAAAAATAATTTTAAGTTGGCTGATTTTTTGATATGTTGTTCTCCCTCCTCTTTCGGGTGGATCCTCGGCTATCTGGCTGGCGGTAGCGGTTGCGCTAATGCCCAGCTGTGACCTTGACATCAAGCTATCACTGATATGTCAAAAAATGCAGACCTTTGTCATGTATTATTGTTCCAAGTTTTATCCAAATATACCGAACGGTTCAGAAGTTAGAAACGGGATGACTGAATAATGAGCAATGATTAAAGTTTGGATGTTCTTTTTGTTGGGTACACGCCTGGGAAGAATAGGATCGCTTCGGTCCTGGTCCCGGGGTATACGAGCTGACCCTGTTCAGCCCTATTATGACCCCTATGAAATGGCCGGTTGCCTGAAACAAAATAAAGAAAAACCCCCAAAAAACCCAAAAATTCTTAATTAAAAACGACGTTTCGGTGGCAAGTCTGTCACCGTTGTCAAGTTAAAATTAAGTTAAAAATAAAAATAAAAATTAAGTAATATTTAAATTAAAAATTATTTAAATTTTAGACTTTCTAATATCGCAAGCTGAAAATAGTTTGATATTTGTGTCATGAGTGACATAAGTAACTGGTGTATCTATTATTTATAATACAAAAAAGGTGATGAGTTGGTTGATTTTTAGTTTTCCTGAAGATACTTCAGTATTAAGCAAAGGCAACCAAGTGTTATATAAATTAGCTGAAATTGATGCTACACAATTATCTTTATTTAATAATATATACGCACTTTCTTTGATTATGCGTTTTTTAGAACAAATTTCATTTGCTAAAATACTCGAAGCATCCCAGTTTATTCTATGATTGATGTCAAAAGCGTGTTGGCAGATTTTTCATTTATAAAATTTTGTGTTTTTAACACGCTTTTATTAGCTTGGGTTGTATCTATCTATCTATCTATCTATGTAACGGAATCTTTGAGCCTAATTTTTACCAACTCCCAGCGATTCAATTTCTTTGAAACTTTGCACACGTATCAAGGACCGATGACAATGCAATAATTTAAAAACAGTATCCCGTTATCCTGATTAGGACCGCCAGGATAAATAAATTCCTTTACAGATCCTCTGTGTCCTAATACTACTCTTGACAAAATGGCGAAGGAATTTTTAGTGAATAAACTGGAGCATTTATTTTTAAATATTTAACTTTAGTTAAAAATTTGGTTTTGTATTAGGATCGTGTGAGATCTTTAGACGGTATGCGGATTGAAGAACTGGACTGCTCTAAGTTAACGGGAAAAACCCCATGCAACAGTGAAGCTTTAAATGAAATGATGAGATTACGAAATAGTTCGTAAAACATTTCAATATCACATGACCGCAGAAAACTAATTGATATATCGAACTAAAAAATGAAAAATAAATAATAGTTTAAAAAACTAAAAAACACGCTTTTATATGCAACCGAACTAAAAATTAGAAAATAATTTTTCATTACAAAGAGTTTGTCACTTCAGAATAAAAGCGTGGGGTGCTTAATATATTAAATGTTATAATTATTCTATTTGCAAATATCTATGATGGAAAAGTTATGAAACAATAGTAAATGCACCCCACGCTTTTATTCTGAAGTGACAAACTCTTTGTAATGAAAAATTATTTTCTAATTTTTAGTTCGGCTGCATATAAAAGCGTGTTTTTTAGTTTTTTTAAACTATTATTTATTAATGTATGATTTTTGTTCTTTTATGCGTTTAGCTAAGGGTCTACAAGTTTCTATATTCTTTCCAGGCGTGTACCCCCAATAAATGAATGCGCCTAACCATTAGAGAGCATATTTTCAATGATAAAAGTGTCTGACAAGAAAAAAATATGTTTGTTAAACCTATCTAAAGATAAGAAATTAAAAATTAGGGTTATTAAAATGTTTTCAAAACCTTCGATTATAACCTGTACAGGTAGGATGCGAACTAATAAACCCAAACATTACCGCCAGCCAGATTGCCCAGGGTCTCTCCAGAAGAGGGTGGAGAACAACATATTAAAAAATCAGCTAACCTAAAATTATTTTTCGAAAACTTTGCTACCTCCTATACTAACTAACTGTAGGTGAAATTGTATTAGAGACTAGAACATCGTGGTCTAAATTAATTCTCTGTAATTTCATCCATTTTCTACGAAAGCGTAGAAGGGCCACATACTACTTTTTTTCAAATTCCGTAAAAAATACGAAATTTTGTAAAAAAATACGGAATTCCGTGAAAAATACGGAATTTCGTAAAAAAATACGGAATTTTGTAAAAAATACGGAATTCCGTGAAAAATACGGAATTTCGTAAAAATACGGAATTTCGTAAAAATACGGAATTCCGTGAAAAATACGGAATTTCGTAAAAAATACGGAATGTTGTAAAAAATACGGAATTCCGTGAAAAAATACGGAATTTCGTGAAAAAATACGGAATTTTGTAAAAATACGGAATTCCGTAAAAAATACGAAATTCCTTAAAAATACGGAATTTTGTAAAAGAATACGGAATTTCGTAAAAAATACGGAATTCCGTAAAAATACGGAATTTCGTAAAAAATACGGAATTTTGTAAAAAATACGGAATTCCGTGAAAAATACGGAATTTCGTAAAAAATACGGAATTTTGTAAAAAATACGGAATTCCGTGAAAAATACGGAATTTCGTAAAAAATACGGAATTCCGTGAAAAATACGGAATTTCGTAAAAATACGGAATTCCGTAAAAATACGGAATTTTGTAAAGAATACGGAATTTCGTAAAAATACGGAATTCCGTGAAAATACAGAATTCGTAAAATACGGAATTTCGTAAAAAATACGAAATTCCGTAAAAAATACGGAATTTCGTAAAATACGAATTGAAATACGGAATTCCGTAAAAATACGGAATTCCGTAAAAATACGGAATTTCGTAAAAATACGGAATTCCGTAAAAAATACGGAATTTCGTAAAAAATACGGAATTCCGTAAAAAATACGGAATTTCGTAAAAATACGGAATTCCGTAAATTACAAATTACGAAAATTCCGTATTTCGTTACAAAATTCCGTATTTCGTATACGGAATTTCGTATTTTCTAAAATACGGAATTTCGTGTAAATTACGGAATTTCGTAAATTTTACGGAATTCCGTAATATTTACAGAATTCCGTGAATTTTCGTACAAAATTCCGTATTTTCTACGAAATTCCGTATTTGTTCACTTGTAGTTCCGTATTTTTACGAAATTCCGTATTTTTCACGGAATTTCGTATTTTTTACGGAATTCTGTATTTTTCACGGAATTCCGTAATTTTTTACGGAATTCCGTATTTTTTACGAAATTCAGTATTTTTTACAGAATTTCGTATTTTTACGGAATTTCGTATTTTTTTACGAAATTCCGTATTTTTTACGAAATTTCGTATTTATTTACGAAATTCCGTATTTTTACGGAATTCCGTAATTTTTACAAAATTCCGTATTTTTACGAAATTCCGTATTTTTACGGAATTCCGTATTTTTTACGAAATTCCGTATTTTTTCACGGAATTCCGTATTTTTTACAAAATTCCGTATTTTTTCACGAAATTCCGTATTTTTTACGGAATTCCGTATGTTTTTACAAAATTTCGTATTTTTTACGGAATTTGAAAAAAAAGTAGTATGTGGCCCTTCTACGCTTTCGTAATTTTCTTACTAAAAATTCATTTAAATTAATGTTGGGTTTTTGAAATTACTAACCTTAAATTTTTATATATTTTTTTAGGTACTTTGTTCTTAATTTTGACCCTCTATGGTATTTGCGGTATCCCCTATACATATTTGTTCAGCCGAAAAAAGTTTTTCCGGCGCATACGCAGCTTTTATTATAACTGGAATCATGATGGGGATCCTATTCACCGTAATAGTGTCTGCTCTAGAACAGTCTAAGGACGACTATTACATTGGTATTGCTGACAAATTGAAAATAATACTCTTAATAATTTGTCCACAATTCGGCCTTACATACTCCGGAGTCAAGTTTTCAAACAAAGTTATATATAATTATAATTTTGACCATATGTCGAAACTTAAACGTCTAGGCGAATGTAGCCGAGATGAGCCGAATCCCTGTTGTTTCGGAAATGGTCAGGCTTGCGAAGAATATAGAAGCTACTTGTCGGTGTTAACGCCCGAAATATGGTGGATGCTGTTAGGCGCTGTTCTCTTTCTTTTAATTAACATATCAATACACAGCTATCCCATAAGAAAATTTTGCAATACAGTTAGAAAACATATGTACCGGGTATTAAGAAAAGGGAATAGTAAGACACTAACAGTTTTTAACAACCAGAATATTAACGATAACAATAAATACCAAACCCTTAGGGTTAGAAACTTAAAAAATCTTATTCTGGGAATGAAGTTGTTAATATCGAGGACTTTAACTTGAAGAAAGGCGAATGTATGGGAATATTGGGAGTAAATGGGGCCGGAAAAACCACTACGTTCCGAATGTTGACCAGGGAAGAAATAAAAGATAACGGTGACATAAAGATAAATAATTTCAAAGTTGATAATGAAGAGGTAAGTTTAACCTAACAAACTTGTACAGGGTTATTCATTTTAAAGTAAACAGGGCCTTTTTTTTTAACTTTCCTGTACTTTTAAAAAACGATTATAGCCATTTCGTGTATTTTTTCGTAGAATTTAATAATCTGATCAGGAAAAACATTTGAAACAAAAATACAGGGGTAACATCACGAGTGACGTGTTTTAAAAAAAATACCCCGTATTTTCTATCAGTGGTAAGATATTTTCACGAGAAATTCGGTGATATAAATTGCATTATTACTATAAGGATAGTTTTACCTGAAAAAACCTGGCTGCCACAGGTCACAGGAGCTTATTTGTCAAAATCAAGAATTTAAAAAAAAGTTATTCATTTTCAGTAGTTTATAATCAGAAGAAAAGTTTAAAAATACACGAAATGGTTATATTCGTTTTTAAAAAAGTCAGGGTAGTGCAAAAATAAAGCCCTGTTTACTTTAAAATGAATAACCCTGTACAATATTAGTTCATTATAAATTAGCACCGTCAGTTAGGTGACCCATAATGTTTACACAAATGTTTATATCGTTAAAAAATACATTACGTCATAAAAATCCTTTATTTCAATAAATCCATGTAAGCACAATGATCGAAAAAATAGGCCCTTTAATGTTTGCATGGTATTTAGGAACACCTTTTATATGTTTTAGTATTTAAGAAAATTGGGTTATTGTCCACAAAATGATGCTCTTAATTACTCATTAACTGGAAGAGAAATTTTAAGAACCATGGCCTTGTTACGGGGAATCAGAGATGAAAAAGTTGTCGATGAATTTCTTAAAATATTTGGTAAGTCAATTCTATTCGTTATTAAATCATGTTTAACCTAAGTACATCAGCTTTTTCTCTATGTACAGTAGTGGAAAAAAGTATGGAAACTTTTTAAGATTACGATTATTTTTGTTTCTGCAATATTATTTCCGCATACACATAATTAGAATATAAATTGACGTAGTATTATTTATTTTTTTAGAAAATTGTTTTTGTTAGGATTCTTGTTTTTAAATAATAAGAAATTTTCAAAAAACAGTTGGAAAAAAGTATGGAAACTTTTATTATTTCATAAAAAAAAATGTTACAAACATATGATTGACACTTTTTAGTATTTTGTAGAATACCCTTTAGCATCTAAGACTGCCTGGCACCTTTTAGGCATAGAGTCAACCAATTTTTGAAGTGTCTCTACAGGAATTTGGGACCACTCTGATTTAATAATATTAAACAGTTGTTGTTGATTTTTGATATTAGAATGAATTCGAATACGGCGATCTAAGACGTCCCAAAGATGTTCAATAGGATTTAAGTCTGGGGATTGAGATGGCCATTCAAGTACAGTTATGTTTTTCTCACCAAACCAATCTTTTACTAACTTAGATGAATGTTTTGGGTCATTGTCCTGTTGAAAAATCCATCGCAATGGCATATCTTCTTCTGCAAATGGTAACATTGTATTTTCCAATATCTCTTTGTATTGAAATCGGTCCATTTTACCCTGCACTTGAATGATTGGTCCTGTCCCAGATCGAGAAAAACATCCCCAGACCATTATGTTCCCTCCTCCATGCTTCACAGTAGGAATTTGGTACTTTGCTTTGAATCTTGCGCCAGCCGGTCTTCGTATATATCGTCTGCCATCAGATCCAAATAGTGAAAATTTACTTTCGTCACTCCACAGAACGGTATTCCATTTTTCTTGAGACCAATTAATGTGAGCTCTAGCAAATTCCATTCGAGCCTTTCTATTTTTTTGGACAAAAGCGGCTTTTTAACAGCGACTTTTGAGATCCTTAAAATAGTTTTATCAATTCGGGAAGTAGTTTTACGAGGTCGTCCCGACTTCGGCGCAGTTCTTACATCACCACGACTTTCATATTTTTGTATTATTTTCGTTACCGCACTTTTAGTAATCTTTAGAGATTTTGCAATTTTTGATTTTTTCTTCGCATTTTAAATAAGTCAACAATTTTTTGTTTAAAGTCATTTGAAAAATAACTGTGCCTTGGCATGATAAATTTAATAAATTAATACCGTACACGATATTTGCTCTGTAGAAGTAGGACTAAATTTTTTAGAACCTAAAATATGAATAGTTTCCATACTTATTTCCAACCACAAATTCCTTATCACAAAAAAAAACATAAACAAAATTTCTTCTTGAATTCCTAAACACGATAATATGTACTTCAGTGGCATTCCTACATTTTAGCAAACATTAAAAGGTTCCTGACAAATTTATTATTTAATTATACGAACAATCTTAAAAGTTTCCATACATTTTTCCACTACTGGATATTGAAGCCTTATCTTTTTCATAATTTCAAATTAAACTATTACACTGACAAAGAATTTTATCAATTAATTAAAATGAGGCAGGTATTCTTTTATTAAAGTTTGTAATTGAGCAACAGTATTTCTTATTGTTTTCTTTTTGTACGTTAACACTGAATATATCATGTCGTGTTAACTCTAACCTTGAACCTTAGCTAAAATAAATGTCAGAGTAGTAGTATAGTAAACCAAGGATTGGCACGATATTGTAGAAAAGCCTTTCAGTAGGTTAAAATTTATTGTAAGTACAAAAAATTGTTATTGAATACTAATTGATACATCTGCAAGAATTTTTCTGAATTCCTAACGGTTTTTGAATTATATCGGTTTAAAGTTGCCAAGACATAAACTCTAGAATAATGAAATAACATTGTTGCGACTAGTTTGCATATGTGATTTATTAATTAGCACTTTCAGTTGTGAAAATGATTGTTTTTGTAAATTGACATCTTTAACAGCTGTTGGTTATTTTATTTTTTCGTATAATTTGTGTTAAAATCATGCCCGTATTTTCATCCCACGAGGTATACGCGGAAATAATTTTCGTGTATAAATATTGCAACGATAGTACCTTATGCTCAGTTAGGGAAAGTCAACGACGATACCCAAACCGCCTTTTTATTAAAATAAATCACATTGGGTACATTCAGGAGGTCTCATCGGCTAAGTTAGCCAACTTAGCATGCTGAGACCTCTGTTAGTCAGCGTTTTATTTTTTCTGAATGTGTTGCTAACTTAAAGGTTGGCAGCTGGTCAAATGTAAACAATCAAACATAACATAAATTTGGGTTATAGGTGTATTAAATATTTGCATACATACATTTACAGTAAGTAATGATAACTGTTTGACAAACTTTGTAAGCATCTACCAAGTAATTGATGAAAAATATCACTATAGACAATAAAACTGCTATATTCACCTACCTAGTATATTATTATTATCAATAGCACTTAAAACATCTTCATTGTTTAAGTTAGTTTTTGTGGCAGTTGTAAGACCAAAATTTTGCTGTACTTGATGGGGACACAGAGTAATATAAACCAATGAATTATCTAAAAATTTTACGAGCATAGTTAATAAACTATGGTAATGTCAATAAAAATTTACAAAATATGTAGTACATTTAAATATTAAATTATCCTTATCTTTTATACTTTGTACCAACACTATTATTTTCTATAATATGATTTCCTCCATTATTTACGATCAAAAAATGGGTATCCGGACCAAATTTGTTTTTATCCATAATAATTGTTTGGATTTAAACGTTATTACAAAGAAAACATTTAGTATTATTAGCAAAATAAATATTTATCGCGATTATAACCAAGCTTTCATTTCAAATATCAAATGTTAAACTATCAAAATCCGCTATTTGAAAAGTGACTTCTAACTAAGCAATCTTAGCCGCTGGGACAACCTGAATGCGCCCATTTTCTCTTACGCTTCAAAATTCAAGAACCGTTAGGAATTCGAAAAAAGTGAATGGAATCATTTTTACTTAAAATAAATCATAGAATTCATATCCGAAGTATCTCGGATACCTCGGCGGCCACCCTATGGATTTGACCATAATTTTTTAGGCAACTGTAGCAACACCAATGTTAAAATACTATAATTAATATAGAATAGTTTTATTCCAGTAAAAAGATGGACGCAGGACGCTTGCTATTCGGATTTTAGACTATTATTGCTCTTATTCACTCACTATATTTGTCTTTGACAGCATGTTAACAGTTTATTTTTTTCAGAGTTGACCGAGTATGCAGATATTCCTTGCGAATACTATAGTGGAGGAAATAAGAGAAAACTTAGTTTTGCCGTGGCCGTCATAGGACTTCCAGATGTCATTTTACTGGACGAACCCACCAATGGTGTTGATCCTATCTCAAGGCGCAAACTTTGGAGTTTGATAAGGAATATAAAGAATTCCTGCCAAAATTCATTCGTTTTAACTTCACATAGCATGGTAGAATGTGAGGCATTATGCAATGAGTAAGTATCAATTGTTTCATCATAAATTAAGGCCTGACCACATGATCATGACGACTTTTTGTATCGATATTATAAAGTCGAAGTAGCAGAAATATACAGGGTGTTTCTTAACAAATGCAAACCATATAAGGAGGTGATTTTCCACCAAAAAATAAGAAACAACTTTATGTGAACATATGTCCTAAACGTCTTAGTTTTTGACCTAAATGGTGTTAATTTTTTTTTCTGAAAAAATATTTACCTTAAACCCCTCATGGATGACACTGGTAAAATATATTTTTTTCTTGTATGCCAAAACAATATTTTTATAAAAAATTTAACACCTCGTAGTTCAAAAAACTAAGACATGTGTTCGTATGAAGTTTTTTTCTTATTTTTGCTGAAAATCACCTAAATTTTTTTCCATTTGTTTAGGAACACCCTGTATATTGGGTGGCTATTTAAAAAGAAACAGCTAATTTTGGTCACTCTAGGTCATTTTATAAAAACGCTCGGACATACCAATTTTTACGAGGATCATTTTTCGCCATTTTTACCCCCTGAATTGTCAAACTCCTAGCAGGGGTGAGACTTGTTAAGGGTCTCGTGACCTTGATTTCAACTGCTAGATTTGTTGTTACTTCCGTTGATATGATAAAAATTCTGATTTTTATTTTTTTTTAATGTATAAAAATAAATTACCTGTAAGAGAAAGCTACTAGACAGCTGTCATATCAATGGAAATAATAGCAGATACTTTAAACTCTCACTCTGCTGGAGGGTTGCAGTTCAGAAAGTGAAAGTGGTAAAAAAGTTTCCCTGTAAAATCAAAAATTGACGTGTCCGATCGTTTTTCCTTAAAAGACCTGAAGGTCGTGTTTCCACGGGCCACTTTTTAAAGTTGTTACGGGCCACAAAAAGTGTTTCGATTGTAGCCGATCCGAGCACAAAAAGTAGTTCGTCCAGCCGCTGCATTTGTTTTGTAGTCAGTGGACGGGATCGGCGACTGACGGCGACAGGAGTATAATTGTCGTGGTCAAAACGTCCGTGTAAAAAGGAGTAAAATTTTAGCATTGTTGAAAACGGAACTACAAGCTGGCGACAGTAGACCACACATATCAACTTCAAAAAGTGGGCTGTGGAAACACGGCCTAAGTGCCCAAAATTAGCTTCGTTCGTTTTCAAATGACCACCTTGCTTTTTAATCAGTCTGATAAATATTTGTCAGAGCTTGGAGAATACGGGCGTATAACTCAGAAACTAAAAGCGACAGCACGTTGATGCCATAAAGACATTTATTAAAGAATTTGAGATCTAAATCATAAAAATTTGCGTTTTAATTGTGAAAATTATTTATGTTTTTAGCTTAAATATAATGAAAGCCGGTACAATTAAAAGAAAAGGAACAATTTCTCAATTAAAGGAAGAATTATGCGGCTTTAGCGTAAAGTTGAAAATTAAGACATCAATAAATGACGGGCGTGACGAATTCGATGGCGCGTCCAGAAGTACTCCAGATCAAGTATCGTCTTCAAACGAAACCCGTATTAACATAGACGATTCTATTTTAAACAATGTGTTAAAAGATGGCCTTAATGAAATTAAAAAATTATATCTGAAAAGTATAAAGCCGCAGAAATAAAAGATGAACATTCGGTAAGTTTTACTTTTTATTGAAAATACTAAAAATACAGGATAATTCAAAATTATTTACGAAAAATGATATTTTTTAGAATATTTTATATTTGAATACTAATAGGCCATTATTAGTTATCAGTTTAAAAATACATACTTTAGAAACTAATATTATTAGACTAGTAAAATAAATTAATGACCTAATTTTTTGAATAATTTACGTCTAAACGGTTAGATTTTCTAAATTAAATACAGGGCATTTTTTAAAAACTTTGCATAGGTCTTTAAAAAAAAACTATTTCTAATGTAGGCAGAGATGAGTCGTGTACTGAAATAGGTATGATCATTCAACATTCAAAAATGACTATTATTTTGTGTTTATCGTATGAAGTAACATTTATGGATTATAAAAAAATCGGTTTATTTTAACAATGTAATTAAAATTAAAATTTAATTTTTATAGGATAAATCTAAATTAAAAGCCCGCCATAAAACCGAAAACACCAGTCAGATCGAATGACGTCACGAGTATATAAAATGGGTTCAAAATCACAAATTCAGGAAGCCCTAACTTTCGTGATGGATTTTGAATCACCCTGTATAAACGGCATTCTTAAGTTTAATTAAATTTATTTAATAATTTCAATTTGTTTTTAAAATAATCATTAATTTTTACATGCGATTCTCAAAGTCATTTTAAAACAAAAAGCTTATATAAATATCGGTACGTTTCGTTTTTAAGATATGGGGGCTTAATTAAAATAAAAATCTTTAAAATTTGGAAAACACATATTTTTGTAAAATACGTTTTTTATATACCTGGTGTCCCTAGCCAGTGGCTCACCCCTACAATTCTTTTGTTTTTAAGATATTAACACAAAATTTGCTAAGTAGGTGTGTCACATAAAAATGCATTGGTTCACATATTTAGTTGTTTCCCATCACTTTCGGTTTAGCCGGAAAAAACCTAACTTTCTGATTTTAAATGGAATACCCGGTATATTATTACCTATTTGATATGAAAATGACATTCCGAGTACAATGACACTGCATTTGCACCTTTCTGACATATAACCTCCAATTTTTTTTTCTTTTTTATTTTTTGTCATTCTAGAGCCTTATGAAAGCGATAAAACGACAAGTTTTAGATACAGGATACCCAGTATATTATTACACACCCTGTATATTTGTGTGCTTAAATTTAATATAAGAAATTTAAAAATATATATATTTAGAATGCGCGAAGAATAGACCTTTTCATCATACGACGAGCGCGAGCACAGTAGCCATATTGAAATGGCGGTAATTCAAAACTTTTGTACTGTGTTTCATTAATAATGGGTGGGCAAGGAATATTGTCTCTACCAAGAAATACATACAATTGAAGCTCATAATTAGGAACAAATAAAAAGATGGGTAAATGTCACGAGCGTCCGCAAAATGGGAAAAAAGTGAGCTGATTGAGAGGTTAGGCGGATTTAGAATTTTATTCTGATTAATAAAGCCTATTCAGTTTTAATAATTGAAAATATATTTTAAGTTTTACTTATCGGAGTAATTTATTTAATATTTAGCCATAGTTTACATTTTGCACATTATTTAATATCTAATTTGCTTGATAATTTTAATATTTTTTGCGATATTCCAGACAAAGCTTTGGACAATTTATAAAATAGAACGTATTGGTTTTGAATGATTTGTAATGCCATGCGCAATAGGCCTTTTCATCACATTTTTTGTGCGTATGCGTTAGAATCAGCGATCTTTTGCGTACTGTTTGTTTTTGTAAACTAACTGTACTAAAGTGACCGTTACCCGTGAAAAAAAATTGAAATATCAAAGTCAATTATAATTTTTAAAAAAGTAAAAAACAAAAAAGTAGTAACTGAAACCAACCGGAATTTTTTAATACATTAAATTTAAGTCGTACGTACCAAAGGAACAACAAAGCATGGAATATGTAAAAGTTATACACATATTATTATAACTTTTACATATTCCATAACAACACTGCTTTGTTGTTCCTTTTGGTACGTACGACATAAATTTAATGGATTAAAAAATTTTTTTCCGGTTGGTTTCAGTTACTACTTTTTTGTTTTTACTTTTTCAAAAATTATAATTGACTTGTCCGATAACTGAAACCAACCGGAATTTTTTTTTTAATACATTAAATTTAAGTCGTACGTACCAAAAGGAACAACAAAGCATGGAATATGTAAAAGTTATACACATATTATTATAACTTTTACATATTCCATAACAACATTGCTTTGTTGTTCCTTTTGGTACGTACGACATAAATTTAATGGATTAAAAAATATTTTCCGGTTGGTTTCAGTTACTACTTTTTGTTTTTACTTTTTTCAAAAATTATAATTGACTTGTCCGATAACTGAAACCAACCGGAATTTTTTTAATACATTAAATTTAAGTCGTACGTACCAAAAGGAACAACAAAGCATGGAATATGTAAAAGTTATACACATATTATTATAACTTTTACATATTCCATAACAACACTGCTTTGTTGTTCCTTTTGGTACGTACGACATAAATTTAATGGATTAAAAAAATTCCGGTTGGTTTCAGTTACTACTTTTTGTTTTTTACTTTTTTCAAAATTATAATTGACTTTGATATTTTAATTTTTTTCACGGGTAACTGGCACTTTAATACAGTTATTTACAAAAAACAAACAGTACGCAAAAGATCGCTGATTCTAACGCATACGCATAAAAAAATGTGATGAAAAGGCCTATTGCGCATGACATTATTTTGTTTTGACGGGAAATGTCAAACGGCCTAACAACTACATAACATGTGTATTAATTGGATTCTTTAGGGTTTGATTCACTACTATATCAAGACACCAGGGAAAAATGTTAGATGGTCGCAAATTTTCAAGGATTTTGAGGATTTAAAATCCGAGTTTTCTGCCCTGATCGAAGACTATTCTATAAGTGAAGCGTCGTTGGAAGATGTATTCCTAGATGTCGCCAGAGAAACTGATGGTAGTGAAGAACAGAAAGAAAACAAAAGAAATTCAAGACCAGTTTCAAAGTAAAAAATGGCTTTCCGTTAAAAATTTATTATTTTACACTACATCCGGAAATGGTGCCAGATAGATACTGACCGCTATGCTACCGAAGAGAATGTAGAAACTGGAAGTCTGAAGAATAAAGTTTCAGCTATTCAGAAGCTTTGAAGAAAGAAACCTAAGTCAGCCCACTATAACGATAGATCTACAAATGCTTTGGTGTCAGTAAACTACGTATTTTGGCTGAACAAATTTTAATAATGGTAAGCCTAAGTAAAAAAATGACAATTTGATCATTTCTGTGTATGTCCAGGGAAACATAAAATCTTGCCCTAAATAATAATTTCTGGCTCCAGTTAAGACCTCGAAATACCTAATTTCCTATATTGTAATAAAGTAAATAATTTATATACTAGATGCCCACAAGAATACCGATTCTTGAAAAGATTTTTATTTGTATAAAGGTCCCATTATTGCATATATGACAAGTTTTTTTCCTTCCCGTTTTACCACGGTAAACTAAAACTTTTGATTTTTAGATGAGACACCCTGTATATTTTTTGTTTTTGTATTCATAAGGTCAGTTTACGTCCGAATACACCATTGTTTAATCAAGTTTTACCAAAATTTGTATTTTAAATTATTTTTTTTTTTTTTTGAGTGTCATGATTATTCCAAAATATCGTGCTTTACTTGCTTTCAGAAAAATACAAACAGAACTTTATCATTTTAAACTTTATTATTTTAATATCTTTGCTCTAGCTCAAAACTGGAAAAAAACTTTTATAACCTAATTAAATGCGGTATGTTAATGCGAATTCTGCGATGTAAAACACTATGACACGTTGACATTTTTTTTCAATAAACAAAAATGTTATTTTTTGTTTGTATTATGTAGATATGTTTATGTTTACTTATCAATAAAATATATTGTATTATATTGCAAAACGGTAAGTAGAAATTAAAAAAAAAAATAACGATAAGTTTCGTAGTGTTTTAAACCGTTAAATTCTCTTTAAAATGCTACATTTAGTTATGGGTTTAAGGTTTTATGTGTCTATTTTAGTTTTTAAGCTAGGCCAAAAATACTAAAAAAATAAAGTTTGACTCCTCTATTAAAAAAGTTTATACAAATAGAATTAGGTTTGTATTTTTCTTAAAGTAAGTAAAGTACTTGGAGTTATTTTAAAACGATTAAGGACCCTGAATGGAAAATTAAAATTTAATTTAAAAATAAAATTTTATCTAAGTAGTTTTAAAAATAGTGTTTTAGCACATAACAAGATATATCTGGGGCTTGGTTCACTAAGGGCGGATGTTACAAAATTAAATTTTTACTGGAGAGCTAATAAACGCCATTGCAAGGCTCTGTGTATCGATTGTTAAAGTCTGTCTTGATTAATAATCATACGCTAAAAATGTAAGGTGGAGATTTGGACATAACCTGTAGTGGTTTGAATAGAGCTCATTCTCAGGGTACGAAAGCTACAAAAAGTGAAATTTGTCAGAAGTGTAACATCCGCCCTAAGTGAACCAAACCCCAGGTATATATTTCTAAATTATAGAGGGTGTCCTATTTAAAAATCTAAATTTACATTTGTTTTCGGTGAAACCAAAAGTTGGGAAAACCTGTCATGTATGCACAAAAATGACATTATAACAACCCTACCAATTTCCGATAATATCGAAAAAAATGGCAACCGGAAAGTAACTAGTGGGCATCTGGTATGTCAAAGGTTGAGAAAAATGATTGAAGAAATCGCCCAAAGAAAAACTCATTTTGACGCCTAATACGTATAAAAAAGTGGCTATATTGATGTATTCCTTTTAACGTGTAGAACCGTTCTTCGGAACCGATCAGAATAGGTTTAAAAAATTGAATTTGACCGTTGACATAACATGTATAACATTTGACAGATTTGTTGTTCTTTGTTTGCTTAGTGCTTTAGTCTTCCGTGGTTTGCATTTATTTTTTAGGATTAAATAATTAAACATTAGATTTGATAAAATTATAAGTGTTTTTGAACATAACCAAGTATATTTACTATTTGCTTAAAATATGTCATAAGTGTCAGAGCACTTGGTGCCGCTCCTGCGATGATGGTGCATAAGAAGAAAGTAGAGAGAGGTAATAGAACGGTTCTGCAGAACGACTCCAAAACGGAACACTTTTTTGGTTTTGTTCCGGGCTGGGTGGTTCTAAAGCATAAAAGGAATACACCATATTACATAACTGATATAATTTCCCGTCACTGCAGTTGTTGCATTTAGTGCCCCCTGTTAAAAGAGGCCAGTTTAAGCAAACTTATTTTATCTACAAATTGCTTTGTTTAGCTTTGTAGAGAGTGAGATAAATTTTAAGAAATAATATTTAAATAAATTCTGTGATAATCTTACAAATAAATTTTTACTTAAAAACATATAAATTGGAATAAAAATCGTTAAACGACCAAAATAAACTATAAACGGAATAAATAATTAGTTGAGCTAGTCATGAGTATTTGATATAAAATTATTTCAATAAAAAAAATCTTATATCTTTCTTGAATTCTAAGTTGTTTTAAGTTAAAGTAGTAATGGTTTAGCAAGCATGTATAAAAACATTCCAATAATAATAACTTTTATTGTCAAAAAATATTTACATATTTGGAAGTAATGAATTTTTTGACTAATTTTTGTAAAAATAATCTTCCGTTAGATTTACTTATTACTATTTTCACTGTTATATTACAGTTATTGCATCAACACAAAGTGATAATGAATATCCAGTAGGTGCTTATATTTTTTACACTTTGATATAAAAATTTCAAATTTGGCATTGGTATCTAATGCAACACTCTTTGACATAAACCTTTTTGGGTCGCATTTTCTTGTAGACGAGATTTCGAAAATACCATTTTATTTGAAATAGTGTTAAGACCATTTTAAACCAAATTTTGTGCGAAAAGGTAGGTAACAAAATATAAAAAATCCAAAATTTTATTTCCAAGGTTGCCATGTCTATAACTTTTCCTCTAGGTTGGTAAATTTTAAAATTTTAAATGAAATACTCTATTTTTTATTATTGTAATCAATTGCTTGCATCAACTTTATTATGACCTTATTATATTATCGTTTTTACTCCTGTCAATTTCGAAGATATGGCAACATGCTTGAATACAGGAACTACCAGGTATGGTCATTTATCTCAAAAACTATCCAACCGAAATTAGTCAAAATTAGTACAGGGAGTAACTGGACATTTTAAATTCAGGAATTGCATTTGCGATGTTTTAAAATTTAAGTTTTTTATTCCCATTTGCTGACTTTTTTAAAATAATCTTGGAAACGTCGCAAAAATGCTATTCATAAATTTGGAAGGTCCAGTTTCACCCTGTACTAATTTTGACGAATATTGGTCAGTATTGTTTTTTAGATAATCGACCATATCTAGCTGTTTTTGTATTCATTTCGAAAAGAATTTTCATGCCATATCACCGAAATTAACAGGAGTAAAAAACGATAATATCAGGTCATAATACAGTTAATACAAGCAATTGATTAAAATAATAAGGTATTTCGTTTAAAATTTTACAATTTCCTAACCCAAAAGAGAAAGCTATAAACTTGGCAACCTTGAAAGTATAATTTTTAAATTCTTCATGTTTAGTTACCCCTTGGCACAAAATTTGGTTTATTTCTATTTGACGGTTGCTGAGATAATCCACCGTTCCGGTTATTTCTACTTAACCTGTATAATAGGAATAATAACTATATTCATTGCAAGGAGGTTTAATGCAAAATGCATAGCGCCAATTTTAAAAATATACAAAATTAAAAAAATAATAAACAGCTCACATAGTTTTTTTCTTCAAATGAGTTCAAGAATCACTCTTTTATTCAGATCTTAATACTTAATGTGTATTAAGATCTGAATAAACCTTAAAAATTATTATCTTATAGGCAAATATCAAATAAGAAGCTACAAATAAGCATAAAAGATCAGTTACAGATATTTTATTGTCTGTATAAAAAGTTCAAGATTTGTATTTAATCTATTTTTGACTTTAAGTTTTTAGACAACTCATTTGCCAAACTTTTGTTTACATGTTATATTTATTTGATAAAAACAGTTCCAGGGGGATGTGCACGTATATAGCTAAAGCATCTATATTTCATTTATTATTCTTTTGTGTTGCGACACAACGTACAAAAAGCAATATTGATATGTTTTTTCGTTACGTTCATACATTTTTTTAATACACATGGAAGTATACTGCATTTTTGACATATGAATGACAACTTTAAATGTTAAAGTGACAGGTGGACGCACTTTCACAATATTTTTTAATGGAAATGGTATTCGTTTCAAACAGTTTTTATGCTTAATTCATTTTCTAATCTTAAAAACCTTTTATTTATTACTTTTAACACAGAAATCAATAATATCGCCTTGTATGGTATGACTTCCCTGTTTATAACACACTTTTTCATCTGTTATACTTTGGGCACTATAAATTGAGAAACACACCCGAACAAAAATTTCATTTTATTGGTTTAATAAGACAGTAACTGGAGTTAGTTACTATGTATTCATTTTATCAATATAAAGTGCCCAAAGTATAGATGTCATTGATTTTTGCTGTCATACTGCTTTTGTAAATCTATATTAGAATTCACAGAAAATACTCTTAGCTTAGACAGCAAAAGTCAATATTGACATCTAATAGGTTTTGACCTTCAAGATGTGTGATACTAACAGGGAAATTCATAACATAGAAGGTGATATTATTGGCTTCTGTGTAAAAAGTATGATATCAAAGGATTTCGAAATTGAAGAATGAATTGAACACAAAAACACTTTTAAAATGAGGCATCACTTTTAAAACAGTATTCCTAAAATGTTTCAAACTGTCATTTGACATTTAAAGTTTTGATTTATTAATCAAAAAATGCAGACCTTGTTTATATATTAACGTTCGAAATGTCATTATAATATTATACCGAACGGATTATAATTTAGAAGGGGTAGGGACTCTAGGTTCTCACTGTATTTTAAACAAAATATTATTTGGCGTTTCTTTAGAACAAAGAGGTAAGGAAAAAAAGAACATTTTCCATGTTTTTGAGGCGCGTCTAAGGGATCAGTTCACGTCTGGCAGCCTCGTTAAAAACTTATTTAATGATAAGATTATTATAAAATAAGTTCAACCGGAAGCCCTTAAACCTATGTTGTAAAAACTGTTTAGGGGTTTCAGCCATCTCTGAGTGAGCCCCGTCTAAGTAAAGTTGGCCCAACCAGCTAAAATATGTAATTATGTTAGGTTCTTTTTTTGTTTCTTCTAGGAATGTCCCAAAAATTTAAACTAAAAACCTTTAATAATTTTTACTCGAAAACGGCTCATTTTATCGATGTCAAACAAGAGTACCTTTTTTAACAAAAGGTTTAAACTACCCAAAAACATATTTTTTGTGTCTTCACCATACAGGGTGTAAAAAATATTATCAATAATGTGCAAAAACTAGTCCGTCCCTGGCAAACTAAAGAAGCGACATAAGTTTCAAGGGCACTATTTTAAGAGGTCTTTACTAGTATGCATCGTACTAAATTATTATCAAATTATACAGAGCGCTTTAAAAGTTATTCACGAAAAATCGATTTCTAGCTGCTCCCTTTAGGGGATCATATCTCCGCAGGGGGCTTAAACGGAAAAATTTTATAGGAACTTGTCGTGTTATTTTCATCTGTTCCATACGTGTGCGAGAGATTTCCACATTTTCCAGGAGACCCTGTATATTTATATCAGTTGTCCAACTTCACTACGAGGCTCCTATATAATTTATATTAAAGAATTTGGTAATTTTTTTTTTTAATAATATTTTAATTTTTATTATATATTATTCAAAAGCACAGCTCTTCATAATATATAAAAAATCTTAAAATATTTATTAAATATTTTTATTCTGGAGAAAAGCCAAATAATATTTTGTTTAAATTTATATTCCCAGAAAACAAAAATACATTAAAAAAATGTATAATATATTATGCTTTGTCTACAAAGATATGTAAATGTTTTTATTATGACAATAAAACTTATTACTATTATTATTTAGTCATGTTTTTGTGGCTTTAATACAGTCAATTAAATTTGACTGAAGTAAAGACTAACCAATGTCGTAAAAACTCTTTGATAATATTAATTATCTCTTATCGATAATATATCTTTAACCACTAAATATTTATAATTATTTTTAATCTATGATGTTTACCTCATTTATTTGATATAACCCCTATGAATTATCTAAACAATTTTTCGAGATTCGATCCTACATAACATGATGTGTCATAATTGTACGAGACTTCTGAAGATGTTTTGTGCAATAATGTGTGAAACGTCGTAAAGTTATTTAAATTGTTCAGGGTCTAATCGCAGATAGTTTATTAATATTTTTAAAATTAAAAATGCATATTAGTACATGTTCACAACATTTTTTATTTTAATTTCTTATTTATAGTCATCTTAGAAGATAGTATTTCTAACATACAAGGTGGCCCAATTGTCTGGGAAAGTTTAATATTTCTGTTGTTTAACGAGATATGAAAAACAGTTTTTTACAAAAGTTATAGGGTTTTTAAACGTGCATGCCAAAAAATATTTTGATGTATAAAGAGTGTCCCAAAAAAAGTTATAGCTACGAAGTTAGTTTTTTAAATTGTAATCCCTATTTGTGTTTATAGAATCGGATTCAGCATACAATTTTGCATATAGTACGTTATTTAATTTTGGTAGGGGTGGCGATGTTGCCACGCTATTTATAATTTACTAAAACTTAAATAAATTAGTTATAAATAATACTTAGCTAGGTGTTTTAACACACCAAGGACCACAAAATAAATTCTCTTAAGAAAATTCACTAGATCTTATACAGGGTATTTCTTATAGTATGGCCAATATCTCAATATTTAAAATGCTAAATCTATTTTTTTTAATGGAAGACCCTGTATATTAGGTAATTCGGCATTTATAGATCTGCATAAACTTGTCCTCAACCTTTGTTGCCCCAACGTTAAATGTAGTTTCTAATTTTTAAATAAAATTCTTAATTTCCATGCAACGAAGCTTTTAAGAGGTCAATAAATGCTTTATTTCTACAAATAACCATAGCTTGTATTACATTTTTTTAAGGAAAAAGATGAAATTTTAAGAATATTGACAAATGTACTGGGTGTTCCATTAAAACTAACAGTTTCCTTTTATCAAGAAAAAAATAAGATTTCGCATTTTAAATATTGAGATATTGGCCATGCTATCAGAAATACCCTGTATAAGCTCTAGTCAATTTTCTTACAGGAATTTTTTTGTGGTCCTTTTTGTGTTAAAACACTTAGCTAAGTATTATTATTAACTAATTTATTTCCGTTTTTCCCTAATTTCGGGTAATATGTTTTTTACGAAAGTTTTAGTAAATTATAAATAGCGCGGCAACATCGCCACAAGTGCCAAAATAAAATAAGGTACTATATGCAAAATTTTATGCTTAATCCGATTCTGTAAACAAAAATAGTGAAAATAACTTCGTAGCCATACCTTTTTTTGGGACACTCTGTATACATCAAAATATTTTTAGGATATGCACGTTTAAAAACCCTACAACTTAAAAAAAAATCGTATATTGTTAAACAACAGAAATATTGGACTTTCCCGGACAATTGGGTCACCCTGTATTTTTAATATTAACCTATATACCACTTGAACTGAGTATTAAACGTAATTTTTTACTGATTTACTTTTCACATCTATTTCGTTAAACTTTAGTTTATTGTTCCAAAAATAATTTGGAGCATCAAATATGTATACTTTAGGTAGTGATTATGTCTATGATAAAAAGTTTTCAAAACTTTAAAATTATGAATATATTTTTATAATATCTTATTGTGTTTTGTTGTTAAATGGTAAACATTAGTTTTCTGTAGAAGTATGAAAAAATTTAAGAAATTTGAAGCTTACCAAGTCAAGTCTTTGTTCGTTTATGTTTGATGGAATTTATTCTTATTTTTTACTATTCTAATCTAATTTTTAGTATATTTTTAGGTTGCCTAACTTTTTTAATGTTAGTTGTGTTTATTTTGATCTAGTCTATCGGTTTTCCGTAATAATCGATACTGGAATGCAATTTAATTCTTTTATAGTAAATATTTTGCTAGTATTTCTATTTTCAATGTAAATAGTGTACAAATAAATAAATGATACATTTTCTATTTTTTTTCATTTAAGTTTTAAAAGTTTTAAAAAATATTTATGTAACTATAATACCGGATCAGCTAAATAATATAACACATAGGCAATGTAAGGAAAAGAGTCTAACGTGAATACCCGCATTTAAACATTTCGGGTTGGATGAGTCACTGACATTCTTTGTTGTTGCTTTACTGGCCGATATACAAATACCTATTTGCTTAACCAGTATAGTAATATGTATTTGTAAGGGGTGTCTGGAAATTTTTATTATATACAAAATGCTGGTATGCATCTATTTAAAATGAGATTTAATGAAAAACGGTAAAAGATATCGATTTAAATAACGTATACCTTTTTGTGGAAAAAGTTGAAGGAATTAAACGATCAAAGCAAAATGTTAAATTTGTCACCTCTGCCCCAAATATATACCGGGAGATGCATCGCCGGGCGGGACATAGGAAATCCCATGTAATTTTTAATGAGGTCAATTATTGGCTCCCTAATTATTTTAGAGAAAAATTCTATTGAAGTTTATTGAAGAGCATGCAAATCTACGTCCATGGTAATAACTTTAGATTTTTCGGTTAACCCGTTAGCTAGTTAGATGCTAATATATTTTAAAAATTGATTATTATCGCCTCATATTTATGAACAACAATAAAAATACCAGTTAGCATGACATAACGTTGTCATTTTGAAATTTAGTGCTTTAGTATTATTAAAAAATCGTAGAGCGAAAAGATTAACCATGAGTTATACTACTGAAGAAAAAGTATTGATAAATAAATGGTACGTACTATCAAGGAAATAGTTACCAAAAGGTGTCAGACATGTTCGCTGCTCAGTATCCGATTAGACCGATACCCGAAAAATCAACAGTCTATAGGACTATCAAAAAATTTGAGACCAAAGGCACAGTGATAAATAACTGCAGATGTGAAGCTAGGGAGTATTAAAGAGAAGAAAGTGTAAGAGATGATAAAGACTTGGAAATTTTATTGCACGTGGAAGAAAATGAAGGGAAGGTGAGTACAAGAAAACTTCAGGATATCATAGGAAAAGATCAATCAACATTGCTCCGGATTTTGAAAAAGCATAAATACATTTCATACAAATATGAAAGACATCAAGAGCTAAGGGATGGGGATGAAATACGACGGCAGGAATTTTGTTTTGACATGATGGAAAGGGCAAACATGGACAGGAAATTTTTAAGAAATATTTGTTTTACCGATGAGTGCACATTTACGTTAAACAAAGATTCCAATCATCAAAATTACCGATACTGGAGCAAAAAAACCAACACAGATTTGTCGAAACGAGGACGCAATATCCACAGAAAGTAAATGTTTGTCAGGGATTTTCGGACAACATATTATTGGACCATTTTTTCTTAATCAAAATTTGAATGCAGAATTTTATTTGGAACTACTCGAAGAACTAATTTTACCCGCTTTAAATGATGTATCCAGGGAAAATCAGGAAATTTGGTACCAAATGGATGGCTGCCCGGCACATAATACCCTGGCGGTTCGGGAATATTTTTTACACAATACTTTTAATGGATATGTTATTGGCCTACATCACACCATAAATTGGCCAGCCAGGTCTCCTGATATTTCGCCAAATGACTTCTTCCTCTGGGGCCATTTAAAAAGCATGATATACAAGGATAAAAATTACTCTAATCTAGATGAGTTAAAAAATGCTATTTCTGCAGAATGCAATAAAATTTCAATTTACCAGTTACAGTACCAATGTAAGAAGACAATTTTATGAACGTCTGGGTTATTGTCTAGCAGTCAATGGAGGAATATTTAAAAATTTTCTTAAATCTTAAGTTTATTTCCAACATATTAATTATTGTAATAATATTAATAATTTATTGAAGCATGTAAATATTATAAATGTCATAAGTTCTTGAAATTTGTTACTCTAGTTTAGTTTAACTTAACTTAATTCGTTTGTATAAATACAACTTTAATCTTTTCACTGTACGATTTTTTGATAATAATAAAGCACTAAATTTCAAAATGACAACGTAATGTCACGCTAACTGGTATTTTTATTGTTGTCCATATACATATATGAGGCGATAATAATGTAACAAATTTAAAAATATATTAGCATCTAACTAGCAAACGGGTTAACCGAAAAATCTAAAGTTTTTACCATGTAAGTAGATTTGCATGCTCTTCAATAAACTTTAATAGAATTTTTCTCTAAAATAATTAGGGGAGCCAATAATTGACCCCATTAAAAATTACATGGGATTTCCTATGTCCCGCCCGGCGATGCATCACAACGGTATATGAAATGATAAAAAAAATCGTCTCACCCTATATAATAACAACTTACTAAACAGCCGTTTATCTATGGAACGAAGCATTACTAGGAGGTTATGTAGTGACCCAAATATTATTGGTACTGTGGCTCCAGTTTAAAATTTATAATTGAAATAACCGTTTTTTTTTATTATTTTACCTTTAAAGTTCAAACAAACTTTTATTTGACATCTTCTCCAGAATAGAGCTATTTAATTAATATTTTAAAAAACGTTTACTCTTTATACAGGCTGTTACAAATTCGAGGAACACCATTAGGATCTCGGAAACGATAAGAGATACAGGGTTGCTTAAATTTGAGCAAAGTTGCGCATTTTTATGCTTAACAATACTCCGTTTTAAAAAACTTATTTGCAGCAGTTCCGGAATTATCCGACAAAAACCGAAAATTTGCGAAACAGTTTTTATTGTTTTCTCGGTTTATTTGAAGAGATATTTTAAAGCTGACGACACATTAAGATTTCCACTTTTTCTGTTCTATAAAATAATGTTACTAAATTTTAAATCCGACGTTTCGTCTTTGAGCAACCATCATAAACTTTGTTTTTTTAAAGGGGCGGAATATTTGGTTTTAAACTTAATACACTCGTGTTTTAATTTTAAATACAACGATATATAACACTTTACATTTATGCGAAGTTTCGAACCAAAAAACTATCATCCACAATTTTTCCTATAAAAATTACGTTTTTTTCCAAACGATTTTGGAAATTTTCATTTGAAGGTAAGTATACATCCATTTATTTCTATTACTACTCCTTTTTATTCCTTATAATACTTTATTTTTTCATAATTTAACTAACAAACTACCAGAATTAAGGTAATTTACATACATTTACTTATACGTAATAAAATAAAGCATTTAATTTAATCAAGCGCCTCTATCAACTTTATCGTAGCCTGTCATAAAAAATGGATGTATACTTACCTGCAAACGGAAATTTCCCCGAAAGTTTGGGATAAAATCATTATTTGTAATGACGAAATAGTGAATGATGATGGTTTTTCGGTTCGAAACGTCACACAAATGTAAAGTGTGATATATCGTTGGTTATAGAATTAAATTACGAGTTTACTACGTTTAAAATAAAATATTCCGCCCAAAAACCAAAGTTAATGATGGTGGCGCAAAGACGAAACGTCGGATCTTAAATTTAGTGACATCATTTTATAGAACAAAAAAAGTGGCAATGTTTATGTGTCGTTAGTCTTTTTAAATAAACCGAGAAAACAATTAAAACTGCTGCGCAAAATTTCGGATTTTGTAGGATAATTCCGAAACGGCTGCAAATTTTTAAAACGAAATATTGTTAAGCATAAAAATGCGCAACTTTGCCCCAATTTAACCAACGCTGTATCTCTTACCGTTTCCGAGATCCTAATGGTGTTCCTCGAATTTGTAACAGCCTGTATATTATGACGAGGTATTCTGCTCTTGCAATATTATAATAAAAATAAAAATTACTTAAAAAAATATATATTTAATATAAAATAATTATTTTCATTTAGGTTACCTATATAAAAAATTAAAAGTTAAAAAAATTACTATAGAAGAGGTTGTAACCCCTACACATAGGTTTAATCTAATCATAAAATGAGTTTATCGAGGCTGCCAGAAGCGAACTGATTCCTCATACGCGATTCAAAAATTTGGAAAACTTTTTATTAAAAATGGGGAAAACTTTTCACTTAAAATGACTAATGATCTGACTTTGCCATTACTTTTGTAAAATTAATTTTATTAAATATCAAAAGTCAGATTATCAGTCACTTTTAGTAAAAGTTTGCCGCATTTTTTATAAAAAGTTTTCCTCATTTTTGAAGCGCGTCCTAGGGATCAGTTTACTTCTAGAGGCCTCGTTAGAAACTTAAATTATGATTAGATTATTATCAAAATAAATTCGACCGGAAGCCCATAAACTATGTTTAGGGGTTGCGACCTTTTCTGTGATAAGTACTAACATTATTTTAACTCACTCTATCACCATCGTTTATGACCATACCTTTCCGGACACCTTGTATTTGAGAACCCTAGGTGCAAAACCAGATAGGTATATCTATATTGTACAGGTTATGCCAGTTCGAAATTACAATGAGCAATTTTTACCAATGGATGGAAAGATGACGATCAAAAGCGAAACAACAATAATTGCTCCAACTTCTAGCGTCGCGTCGTCGTATCATGGGAGGTTTGGATGTCACGTTCTCTGTCTATCTCTACCTCCTGGTATTTAATACTGAAACTTAATTGATAGCATCCAGCTGGCACAACGTATACAGTGTGGTGCATTAAGTGTGCAACAAATGGAAAACTTTTTTATTTGCAATTTGTCAAAAAATTTTATTCTTTATAAAAGTTGGGGCATGGACCAAAACTGCATTAGCAGTAGTTAGTTTTATTAAAAGTTAAATGATATATAGTGTAGGTCAAAAAATCAAAAACTGCTTAAGTGTAAAGTACCCTTATTTTAAAAAATACAATAAAATGTTAAATAAATAAGTTATTTAGAATCAAAAGCATATTCAATTCAATCATTCCAATTTTTAAATTTTTTTTTTGGAAAATTTTGAATTAACCCTGTTTAATACAGATTTTTATTATTCTGATTCAATATTTCTCTAAAGCAGTTCCACCCAACAACTAAATTTTAAAGAAATTTATTCAAATTGAAGCGTTGTATAAAACTGAACTAAATTTATATTTTTTTAGCTAACCGCTAAAGTTTGTTGCAAGGATATTTAATAGAGCCCGAAAATTATACAAATATGCTTTTTATTAAGGAAAATACAGGGTGTAACTAAATAAGTGTAAAACATTTAAGGAGGTGATTCCTCATTGAAAAATATGAAAAAAGTTCCTATAAACATAGGTCCGAAAATGCATAGTTTCTAAGATACAGGGTGTCCAACATTTAGGTTCAACATTCACCTTCTTTAATCTTCAGTTGACCTTCACTTTTTAATGTCATTAGATAGTCCTTAAAAAGTTAAGATAGGAAAGTAAAATTAATTTTGCTCTATCTTTAACTGTTTTTTCTCAGTAAATCGTCAAAATTCAAAAAATTCCGTCCCAAGAAACATGCAATAAAGTGGTTTTTATTTTTTCTCGAAAACGAAGCAAGATACAAAAAAATTTCAAGAGATAAAAAAGTTGTATTTTCAGTTGCTTATTCTAAAAAAAAAATAAAGTTACAAAAAGTCAGTGGCGTACATTTTTTACAATTATTTTCGATAAGATGTCCCGTGAGACGCCACTGGACTTAATAATTTTAATTTAATTATGCCTAACTTTGGCCCTTATTACTAGAAATAACATTGAAAAATTTCAAGAAAATCGGTTACAAGGTATTCAAGATAATTACAAAAACCTATTTTATTTAAAAAGTTTAACACCCTGTATCTTGGAAAGTATGCATTTTCGGACCCATGTTTATAGGAACTTTTTTCATATTTTTCAATGAGGAATCACCTCCTTAAATGTTTTACACTTATTTAGTTACACCCTGTATACTGTAAATAATAAAATGCTTATACAAATTCCTTTTTCACCTTGTAAAATTTTTGTTTCAAGTTTTTATGAAAGTGTAGAACAGATAACTTAACTATCGATTTTTTTATGATACGGAAATTTTCCTACATAGCTGGAAAGCTGCATTTATGCAAACCATACCAAAAAAGGATAAACGCCCCTTTTATATGAAATACCTGTATTTCTTCTATGGTATGATAGTCCGGTGATGGCAGCGTGTAAGGCGTTAAGTCGTTGAGCGCACAACGGACGTGAGGTGGGTTCGAATCCTGCTGAGGTCAAATACTTATTTATAAGTTGGTCGGAAATTTAGTGGTTAGCTCAACAGGTATCGACACTGAAGGCCACCAAAGGACCAGGGCGCCGGAACACACTTTGCCGTGTCCTGCGCAACCGTAGACATACGGACCCCACTCAGTTGGTAGGTTCAGTAGTGCCCCCTGGGTGGGGACGAGGTCTTAAGTGGTCGCTCACAGGACCGTGGTTTAGAACCCACGTTAAGCTGTAGGTCCCGTCTGGCTGACATCACCCAGACGTAAAAAGACAAAATAAAATAAAAGTACAATAAGCCGAGCGGCTTCAGTGCATGGGTTATCCCAGCCCTATTCTAATCTAATCTCTTCTAGGATTCGTTTATAAGGTAATCGAACATTTTATTATATCTCAAATTTAAAATATTAAGTAAAACACAAAAACTTAAGTGACAGGGAGTTTGAGTTTTGTAATTAAAAATCCACAGTAGATATTTCCAGTTGATGCATATCACTTGAAGACCACACGGGAAAAACGATGGAAGTCCATTTTTGTATAAAATCATCTTTTTGCAATTTTATTTTATGAAGTAATTATTATTTTATGTCTTTACAAGATCTTTTTTATGGTTTAAGTAAGTGTAAAAAATTTGAATTACCCAATTCTTCTTATTACGTCGATCTTTTAAAAGAATCTGGATCGGTTATTCAGTTACACACATCCTCGATTTTTTATTTAGGCAATCTAAAAGATTGTATTTAACACGAAATCGTTAACCATACATGTTGGTGGCATTGGACTCTTTGATGAAACCTGACATTTTGTAGGACAAATATTTTTTCGGTTATTACGTAGAAACAGAGAAAATCCCTGTTTGTAATAAATTTTTAATGGCTGTCAAATTAACACATTTAATTTCTACTACCCCTTTAAGCTACCACTAACGAAAATTGTAAGGAAAAAAGTTGGGTGTCTCGTCAAAACGAAGCACTCACGAGAAAATGAGCTTCTTAGTAATAACTTGAAAAATGGTCCAGGCATTCCTAACTATTATTTAAATACATCAGTATGCCTTTTAAAAAAGAAAAAACTCGAAAGTCGATATGCCCTGTAATTAATCTTCCTGGTGCTCCTATTCTATAAGCCAATTTAAATTTAAAAAAGATGTCAGAACCCACTGGCGTA
This sequence comes from Listronotus bonariensis, assembly GCA_014170235.1. Classification (NCBI taxonomy): domain Eukaryota; kingdom Metazoa; phylum Arthropoda; class Insecta; order Coleoptera; family Curculionidae; genus Listronotus; species Listronotus bonariensis. The sequence goes on from JACEGR010003410.1 coordinate 100,716, forward strand.
GATATTAATTTCTAATAACTAGGGCATATAACCAATACCAAATTTATTTCATATGCTAGTGGCCTTAACAGGAACACTTGTGAGGAAAAATATAATTTTAAAATTTGCGAAAAAAGTTGATTTTTGGATTATCCCCCAAAAAAAAGTTTTGTAAGCAGATCCACTTTTGTTTTTTTGTCGTGAATTTAAACAAATTTCACCGACAAATTCCAAATTTAGAAAAATATCTATGTATATATAAGGAAGTCAACTTTTAAATTTAAAATTATTTTTTTTTAACCAAACTGTTCCTTTTAGTTAAGGCCACTAGCATCTGATATAAATTTGGTGTGGGTCCCATGAGTAAGTTTTTAGATATAGTAATTTGAAAGTATTATCTACGCCGGTGTCAGAACCTTGCCAAAGGAACATTTTGGAAAGAACTGGGGAGAGTCGAGAGAGCATTTTGCAGTGAAGTTATGGAAAATTTGACCAACAACGGAAATGAAGAAGATGGTAAAGGTGAGGGCTGCCAATTTGTTAACAAATTACCAATCGTTCTAAATTTGCTTTTTTAAACTTCTGTTTTGATCAAGTGTACATTACAACCAATTTGTAAATCATAAATTGACATTTAAAAAAATTGTTTCATCATGTTCTCTTGTAAACTCTATTTGTGGCCAGTCTGCATATTTATTTTTGAAATAAGAATACCAAGTTGGTCAAACATATTCATACAAACAATATCAATAATGCAATAGGTCGGGCAATAAGTATACATACCTTTTGGGGAGAATTAATCCCGTAATAAATTTTAACCCATGACTCACATCAATGTGGGAACTGTGGGATGTAGACAAGGGCGTATAAAATGCTTCTTATTATTCTTTTAGGAACCAGTAAATTTATAAGTTTAGGCTGTTTAGGGAAATGTATTAATAATGACTAATTTAAATTTTAACCATTCAAAGAATTATTTTCCAATAATTTTTTCAAAATCGAGACGTTTTTCCAACGAAATTTGTCAACAAATCTTATTCATAGTGATTATTAATCTATTAGACTAATTAAATAGTTTTTTTAGAAATAATGATCAATAGAAAGTTAGATCTGGTCATGGTATAGAGAATAACAAAACCAAAATAATTGCAGAAGAAAAGAGTATTCAGAGCTATTCTAAAGCTTATGCAATCGCTGGGTATATACACATTGTGACAGCCCGAGGCAGTTAAAAGTCCATGTGTTGAACTCTAGCAGCTAGAATTTAGACAAAGACAGTCACCGTGAAAAAATTGCCTATGAAAGTGGTACGATGTGTATATAATGTATTTTTCTAATATAACGCCTTCAAAGTTAAATGCCTCTTTGTTTTTCATAATTTGTCCGCTCATAAGTAAAAATAATAACTCTAAGACTTTTGAGGACAGCGAACATGATTATTATTTTAACTAATAACACTGTACAAGATTTTAGAAGTTTCAAATCCAGTATTAATTCTAAATCCTGTAAAACAGAAATCTGCAGAAAGTAATCTCAACCTTAAGTACTTGGTTTACAAACTGTATATACAGGGTGTTTGAAATCCCAGTACCCATATTTAAGGGTCAAAATAAAACTTTTTTATAAACATATTACCTAAAATGCACCCCTTTAAGCTACAGCCATAATCAGTTGCGCCTCCTCCCCCAGAATCTTAATTTAATATTGGATTGGGGCGCCAAAAATCTCGTCCATTTTAATACATTCCAAACACAATCATGTTCCTTGTCGCGAAAAGAGTCATCAAATACTCATCATCTACTTATAAGCGGCTAAGTTTTACAAAGCAAAGACACCTTGACTGGCACAAACACATTGTATCTATAGCCGCGGCAGCTTCAAAAAGCTTGGATTTCTCTTTCGAGCCAAAAATAATTTTTTCCCTTCTAATTTATACTCTTGGTATGGGTCCCAAATCTGACCTCCTTGGAATATTGTTCTCATATCTGGGGCATGGCGTCCCCACTTCTTCAACATTCTTGATTCCATTTAAGGAAGTACTATTCGTATCATTAATAATTCTTTACTTACAGAAAGGCTTCTCTCTCTTGCCCTTTGTCGGGCTGTGGGAGATTTATCGCTTTTTTATAGGTACTTCCATGGCTTCTCCTCTGAGGAATTGTCCAGTATAATTCCTTCACTCACGGTGAGAAACTCTTGGTGCCACGCGTATGCATCCTTATACGGTCCAACTGGACAGGCCCCGAACTTTCCACTTTGTTTGTTCTTTTATCCCCAGAGTTTCTAGAATGTGGAACCGGTGCCCGCGGAGGTCTTTCCTCCCCCCAAATCAAAGATAAAAAAAAGCACAGGCTACTACCCATTGTGTTAATTGTACGCAGTACCGGATTAATCTCATAAGCGCATTAAGCAATTACTTAGAGCATCACGAAGGGGGGAAGGGCACCATAAATAGTACAAAAGAAAGAAAATGCTTGTTCGTGTGTTTTTTATAAAGGTTTTTTTTTGTTGCTTCCTAAAATTTTAAACGCAAAATACATTTTGATGTGTTTATAATATTTAAAAACGTGAGGATCTTTTTTTTGCTCGTCAAAAATTTTAAACGGAAAATGAATGTTTAAAGATAGTATAGGTAGGGGGCCCCACAGGAGTGTGCAAATTTTCGTAAGACTTAATGAAGAAAATGTAGTCATATTTGTAGAAAATATAGTCTCATTTTGACCTTAACAATCTGCCTTTAAAATATTTGTAGTAGATTTTAGAACACCCTGTAAACACGCGTTCATAAAATACGATTTGTCAGTAAATACTAAATACTTTTTCTGCGAAATGGGTTACAAACTTTTTATTTACAATAAACTACTAAAATATAGGACAAGAATAATTCATTAGAAATCAAATTGATTAAAATAGCCACAACGTTCTTCCTGATCTTAATTATGTGACTATTGTCGTACTTTTTTACAGGCATTTTTTGACAAACCTGTATATGGAGTCAGTTAACATATTTGTTTTCGTATTCTACAAAAGTCAAGTAATTAACTTTATTTAAATTAATATTACCAAAAAATAAAATATTATAAAAACGGCTTAGTTACGATAAGTTAATACGATTTATTTATAACTTATGCAATTATAAAATTAAAAAGGCATTTTTTGCCATAAACAATAATAAACAGAATATTTTAATAAATCTATTTATGAACTTCGATCCAAAAATGTTTTTCATTGTAATTTATTAGTTTCGACCGAATAATGTGCCGTGATAAAATTATAAATAACTTTATATTCATATTAAGCAAAATAATCATCCTAAAAGCACCATAAGGTGCTCTAAAAATAAAATAGAATTATTCAGAGTAGAAAGTGACGTATAATTAAAAAAGCAACCTCGCAGACTGTCCATATAAGTATAAGATTTAACAAACGTGGGAGCAGAAAAAGTGACGTATGCTGTACCCACGGGTCACAGTTAACCTGTTGTTTGCTTTCAAGCCCGGCGCGTACTCTTCGCTCTTCGACATTACTTTTAAAACGAACGCGGTCGCGATCGCACCGAACGAAACCGCGCTTTTTGTTTTTTTATTTTTTCCTAATAACATTTTTATTTATTTATTTTATAGTGCCGTCCATAAGTGCCTTATAAACTGACTAAAATACGAAAACCGGCAAGAAAAAATTGGCAGCTACGACTAGCACATCTGCAACGACCAGCTCTACCACATCTCAACAAAAATCGTCGAAAAGCTCGACAGTAGTGTCTTCCAGTACAAATAAGTCCGAAAGTAGTGGTGCTCTATCAAAGTCTTCTTCAGCTTCGAGCCTTCAAATATCCGATATTTCACATTTGCCTGTAAGCTCAAATATCGTCTCTTATACAGTGACTGAAATGTTGCCGACTGGTTCAAGCGAAAAATAACAGTGTACGGTGAGGGTGGTGCAACATCCACTGAGAACAGGCATTTTGTGGCTCAAGATACTGCTTCTAGTGCTCATAACACATATATAAAAAAGTCACCAGGAGAAAGATCGCCAACAAGAAAACCACAAGATGATACCACAAGTGAGTCTACAACTGTCCGTTACGTTGACGAAAATTACGTCGATACTAACAAAATACGACAAGCTCAAACTACCACCCGTTCAGGTGACTTTTATGGTCATACTGTAGATTCAAAAAACACAATGGTTGGTAACACTTATGACTCAAAGGCTACACAAAATACCATTGGAACTTCTGGAAAAATTTTCATGGATCACAATATTGACTCGACTGACATAATTTATTCGAATGATCGCCTCTATGGAAAAACAGGATGGAATGGACAGTTCACTTATGAGACTCCCCAGCCAAAAAAACCAAGTGATAGAACATCTCCCCAAAGAAAACCAAAAGATCAACCCAGAACCGATTCTCCTTCCAGAAAATCTCCTACAGACAAACGGCGTACTGAAGAATCGCCTACCAGAAAAACACCAAGTGATAAACCTCGACGACCAGAACAGTCTCCTACAAGAAAAGGTCCTAAAGGTCCACAAACCACAAAAGATTTTATTAACACCGAAGCAGAGCAAAATATCAATCAGTTTTCTGACATTACTCAAACAGATGGATCCAACACAACTTATTACGTAGACGAAAACTACGTAGACACAAATAAAATACGACAAGCGCAAACGTCCAGCCGCTCAGGTGATTTTTATGGTCATTCAGTGGATTCGAAAAATACCATGGTTGAAAATACTTACGATTCTAAGGCTACTCAAAATGCCATAGGAACTTCTGGAAAAGTGCTTATGGATCACACCACTGGTTCCACCGATATAGTTTATTCAAATGACCGCCTCTATGGTAAGACAGGATGGAATGGAAAATTTACATATGAGACTCCTCAACCTAAAAACCAAGTGACAGAACCTCTCCTCAATGAAAACCCAAAGATCAACCTAGAACGGGCTCTCCTTCAAGTAAAGACTAACCA
>JACEGR010003411.1:0-105643 GCA_014170235.1 Listronotus bonariensis
TGATATCTGTCAAAATAAAAAGTTATGATGTAAATAAATTTTAAGTTTTAGTTAAAGTGCCCTCTGACGGTATTTAAAAAAGTACTTTTTGTCTTAAAAATTTTAGCAAACTTAGCAAAGCCAGCCATTAAAGGTTTAAAGAATTATAGCCAAAAGTCAATTTTTAGTCAAAACTATTCCAGAGGTAGAAACTTTCGTATAAAAAATCTTATACTTTGTCCCTTAAGCCATAATAAAAACAATTCAGATTCATAAACCCGATAGAATTTATAGACGGGCATATTAAAAGAAATGCACCATTTTTTATATGATAAAATCGAATAATACGACAGATAGCACATATTGGAAAAAGGGGAAAAATCTGCCGGGTGAACCCTATATTTCGACGATGTCATTTTATACCCGTCGTTTTCTGATATCCGTCAATGCAAGATGACGGTCGCAATGATGGGTCCTGATATCCCTTATATTTTTGCAAAATAAATAGCGTCTAAGATAAAGTTTTGAATTTTCAATTCGGGGTAAAAGTTAAGGTACAGGAAAACGTAGTTTTTTATCCAAAGTGTTAGTAATTCAATCATAGCTTAAGTTTGTATGTTTAAAGTTTCTGTTTAATCACCTTCAGTTTCTTGTGACAGTGACAGTTACATAAGTTACATAATTTACGTTATTACAAGAGATTGTGAATAGCTATTTACGTTACTAGACCGGAAAATGGTATTTTACGGTTCGACGAAAAAACATTTACAGGGCGAGCCGTAGGCGAGTCCTGTAGTTTTGAGGAGACCCGTAAAAGTTATTTCCGGTCGAGTATCGTACATATATTTTTTTTTAATTGACCGGAAAAAAAATGTGTAAATTTTTAGTGTTATATTTAAACGACAATAAGGACGCTGCTTCAATTATTTCATCTGAATTTTCCATGTCTGATTCCATTTTGGCAAAATGATGCTTTCTTTACTTTACAATATCTTGAACTGTCAAATAGTAACAATTGAACTCTGACAATTTTTGTCATGGCTAACAGGATTTTTTGATATCAGGGACCGGAAAGTAAATGAGAGACCGGAAAGTAAACTAGGGACCGGAAAGTAAATTAGTCATGTAAAATAGCATTTTCCGCTTAAAAATTGAGTGGAAAATTCAATTTTCCGGTCAATTAAAAAAAAAAAATTTACACCACTATTTTTTGACAAAATAAATGTGTAATTTAAATTGCATTACCATGAAGTATTTTTCGTTTTTTTCCTGGGGTACCCTGGAGTTAATTATAATGTATTTTTTTACATAATTATAGAATTTGTTTATACGTCATGCATGCCATTCGCATACATAAATAAAAAAATGTTATTTTCTACCACTTGTAGTGTCTTAGCCTAAGACATTTGTATACAAAAACAGCTTGTAAAATAATATTATATTAGGACTGGAATAGCAGAAGTGTAGAAATAATTGAAGAGCAAACGAAGGCTAGGTATAACCTAAACGAAATCAAAATATACTTTGTTTACCAACTGTAATAGTATAAATTTATTTAAACTTAAAAGAATAACCAATGTTAAAATCTAAAATTATATATATTTGGAACCACAATTGGTAAATAATGAACATTTTATGTTTTTAAAGCTCGTGTAAAAGGCAAAAACATAAAATTTAAACAAACATTATTAAAAACAAATGGTTTTAAATTTTTGACCGAAAACCATACGTGCTTAATGTATTCTAGAATTATTTTTCTTGGCCTTGACAAAAATTTTCTGATATGAATTAAACACTCATGGTATTGTAAGTAAAAGTTGTTTGTTAATGAGGTAAAAAACATCTAGTTTTTTTGTTTATATTTTTGCAATCTTTATTGGTTAGAATACGCAGGACTTTTTAAAGTATCCTGATTATTTTTATTAGATGTTATTTTGAAATGATTATGTGAAAAACAAACACTTACGAGTCAACAGAAGAATTTTATAGAGTAAATAAAGAAGTGCAACTTTGAGTATTAACACTAATGCCACGTACAACCTTGGAAACATTTGGCGAAAACATTTGTTGGTCGACTATATCTTGAATGTTGCACATCGGTCGGCCGACTTGTTGCAAACGCCATGGCAACATCCGTGGGCGTTTTCATCCAAGGAACCGGCAAGACGCCTGTTTTCCATTTAAAATGCAAAACATCGGCAGGTTTATACGAGCTTTAAAACTAGTTTGGACGCACGCGAAACACTTGTATCTGCAAATGTTGGCCAACTTTGTTGCTGAAATTTTTTTGAATAAGATACAATCTGCCGACAATGTTGTCCCGTTTGTATCCAAGTTTGTACATGGCATAGGATAAATTTTGGGTTCTCCAGTTTTGAGCATCCTTTTTGACTGACACAGGAACTTGCCATTGCAATAATAGGAGCCGAATAAAGATAAAAAGAAAAAGACCGTTATTTTGTGTGGTTGCAATTAAAGGCATCCATAGTAAAACAAAACAAGTAATAAAAAATTCAAACCATTCAAAACAATATGTTTAGGCTTATTTTTGCCACCAATACACTTGAAATTTGAGCCTATTAAAAATTTGTCAAAACAACGAACACAATGACAAAAGGAAAAAAACAACAAACATTTTTAATGTTAAAACGAAATCTTGTAAAAACTGGCCACATGGTCCAAAACTGCTAAATATAAAAATTTTCTTCAATTTGTAATATACATGGCGAGTTATAACTAAAAATATGAAAAATGGCTAAGAGTAAAGGACCTTTATTTTTTAAAATAGGACCAATTTTTATAGGTAAATAATGTAAAAAATCAAATTTTACGTCAAAATTTAAAGTTAAAGAATGAAAGTAACAACATTATTTTTGTCATTTTCTTACATTATGCAATAACAATTTTTAAAATACTTGGCTCAAGGCAGCAAATTTTAAATACCTGTTTAAAATTATAATTTTTTTTTTTAAATTTTGCTTCATCTTACCCATTATTTCAGTTGTTATGCGTAGTGTTAAAAAATTACAATTACATTTTTTTACTCTCATGCTTTAACTCTAAATTTCGACAAAAATTCAATTTCCCACAACATTTACCAACACGATTTGGTTCTGTTTTTCAAAATAAAAGTAGTTATAGTTGGGGATCCCTTGACCATTTTTCCAAGTCACTACTAACAAGCTAATTTTTCGCGAGTAGCTTCATTTTGACGAGACGTTCAACTTTTTTCCTTACATCAATTTTCGTTGGTGGTAGCTTACCGGGATAGCAGGAATTAAGTGTGGAGATTTGACAGATATTAAAAATTTATTACCAACAGGGATTTTCTTTTTTAATTTTTAAGATAATTATCTATATAAACAAAAAAAATTGTCCCACCAAATGTAAGGTTTCCTCTACCAACAACATGTATGGTTAACGATGTCGTGAATAATGACTACTAACCAGCTAATTTTTTTAAATTAAATAATATTTAAATAATTTAACACTTACATTGTCCTACAAATTGCGTGGTACGTCATCCTGGTTTTATGATATTTATCAAATCCAAAAATTTAATCTTTGCGACCAGTTTTCCCAAAATTTTGTTTTAAATTCTAAAATTTTTGGTCCATTTATCCTCTTGTAACACCTATCCTGTGACACACTGAATATGTAGGTTTAAGAAAGTTTTTGTAATATCCTGAAAATATTGAAAACTTTACGTTGGCTATTTTTAAAAAAACCCTTTAATTAAATTCAGTCCAAATATGTTGGATCATGTCATTACCAATGGACACTAAAAAGGAATATTTTTAAGGCTAAATGCTCAAAAAAGCCGTATATAAAAAATCTTATGTTGTCTGCAAGAAATATTAATATTTATATAGGGTATCCAGTGACTCTATCGACAAACTTAAAGGAATACATTCATAATGAAAAATAAAAACAAAAATGTATATAAACATATATCTAGTTTTTAAACTAAGGGGTGTTAGACATTAAAAAAAAATATGTTTTCTTTTTTATAATAACTTTTATACGAAAGTGAAAGACGTCTTCTTTGTATTGGAATTGTCGATTAATTTGGAACAAATCTCTTAAGTTTTTTTTTATTCGATATACGGTTTTTGCGTAAATAAATTCAGAATATTTCTTGGCATCTTCAAATTAGATAATTTTGCTTAGAAGTAAACGATTATCCAAAAAATATTTTTTATTAGAATTTTTTTCTTGCATGGTATAAAATGTCTTCTAATGAATAGAATACGTCTTCTAAACTTTTTAAAAATATTCAAGATGGTTGGTGTGTGTTATAAAAAAACTATATTTTTTAAATTTTGCCAACACCCCGTAGACGTTTAGGATATATTTTTCTTCCATCCCTAAAAGTTTGTCGATATAGTTACTGGACACCACGTATTAAAAAAAACAAGTAGTACAATTAAATCTAACTTTTACATAAATATAATTTTTTTGATTTATTGAATTCCTTTCTTTAATAAATTGAAAATATGATAAAAGTAGTTATTAAACATGAAAAAGGTACATTTTTCTGACCAGTGTAGTACACAAATAATAATATTAAACAGCTTAAACTATTTAACTCATTATTTAACTGTTAAACTATTTAACTCGTTATTATTGTCTTTTGTGTCAGAGGTGGTTGTATTTTATACACTTTAGATTTGCCTGTTATAGAAAGGCAACCTAAATTATAATGTTAACCTACTATTTTAAAGGGTATCGTATTATCTTTTGTAGTGGACTTTAACTACTAACTATGGCCCTATTATTTAGATAAGTACTTTAACTGTAATAAAAGCCTCAAAGGGCAACCAAGCAAAACTTTAAGCCTACGGCCTTGTTAAACTTTTGAATAAGCCATTAAAACTTATCTACATAATTGTGCATGGAACATACTTTGGTAGTGTTCTCCAATGCAAATTTAAGTTTTTACATCAAATTTAGTTAATCTTTTGGCCATTTAGACTCAACAACTGGCGAAATTATTATTAATTGTCTCAATTATATATCCCCACATATAAATTTGCGGTTAATATATACAATAATGTTATAGGTTGAATAAACTCTTTAGTTGATTTGTTTTAATTGTTATTTTATTTAGATCAAGAATAAAGTAACTTTATTTTTAAAAAATATATTTTTTTACAAATTTTACAGCAAACGCAACATCAACTAAACCAAAGGGTTATTTTGTGTTTGTGTTTGTCTTTGTCTTTGTCTTTGTTTTTGTTTTTGTTTTTGTCTTTGTCTTTGTCTTTGTCTTTGTCTTTGTCTTTGTCTTTGTCTTTGTCTTTGTCTTTGTCTTTGTCTTTGTCTTTGTCTTTGTCTTTGTCTTTGTCTTTGTCTTTGTCTTTGTCTTTGTCTTTGTCTTTGTCTTTGTCTTTGTCTTTGTCTTTGTCTTTGTCTTTGTCTTTGTCTTTGTCTTTGTCTTTGTCTTTGTCATTGTCTTTGTCTTTGTCTTTGTCTTTGTCTTTGTCTTTGTCTTTGTCTTTGTCTTTGTCTTTGTCTTTGTCTTTGTCTTTGTCTTTGTCTTTGTCCTTGTCATTGTCATTGTCATTGTCATTGTCTTTGTCTTTGTCTTTGTCCTCGACCAAATGAAGACACCATGTGCTTCGACACCAAAACGTAAAATCACCAGGTTATAGAAATCTTCGCTCACAGCGCCTAGTTCAAGAAGAGAGAAGCCTTATGGTAGGGTTACATCTGACATTTATTGCATGATATTGATGTCAGACAGAAATTCTTACTAATGTACATAATAAAAAATTTCTATCTGACATACATTTTTGACCACAACCACTTGACGATGGCTGAATACATTACGTGTGAAAGCCAAAAACCGAAAATAAAATAGAATAGAATACATTTTTGACCGTTTACATTAGCCAAAATTTCTGCTTGACGTAAATTATCATGTAAAAAATATCAGATGTAAACCTACCATTAATTTAGCATGACACTTTTCTCAATCCCCAGGTAGGTTCATGCTTGCGACGCGACGCATGGTGGGAAAGGGCTTGTCAGAAGTTTGCATTATATCTAGATGTTTTGTCTGCAGTTTTGCGCATCTAGATGTGCACTTGCAAGAATTTTCTCATTTTTCAATCTGATTTTTTTTAAGTCTGGATAAGTCCAATGGCTTTAGGCCAGACTTTATAAATGTCCATTTTAATGTGCTGCATGGTAATATAATATCTGAAGAGTTTCGACGCCAATAAATTGATAAAAGCAAGCAAGCAATATTTCCAATTTTTGCAAAAAAAAAAAGGAAAAAACACATTATTACATTTTTGTTTTCAGATTTAGCTGTAAAGAAATATAAGCCGTAATAAGAACTTTTGTTATCATTACTCAAGAACAAAAAAATATCGTTTTAAATAACAATCTTTCGCAACATTTTTTACCATAAGTATTCTGTTGTATTTTTGCAAATTCTCGTTACAAGAGTTTGCAAAGACAATAATCTTCTCTCTCAAATAATAATTATTGGGGTACTTGATTTATAAAATAAACTAATAAAAAACTTTATAGGCTTTATTCCTAAACTAAATATATCTTTGCTGTCAACGAAATTAATATACTTTCAAAGTAAAATATCTTCTAGGAAAATAAATTCATATTTATTAATACCGAATTTTTCGATCTTCTTCAACTTTTTTTCAAAAAAGGAGCCTGGTAGTGTTTTGAATTTAAGCATACTATATTCATTACGACCAAGAAGAAGGCTAATTAAATTTTAATTTCAAATAAAGACATACATGCAAATATTGTTTTGTGAATATAGTTTCTACAAAGACAACGTTTTTTAAAAATCTTCTAGAAAAATGCCTTTACCTTTAAAAGTTTTAGGCTGAGCTACGCAAAACATAAGCTGGTCAAACATTGTTATAGTAGCATTTCTTGTTTAATATTACCGATGGACCGTCTATTCTCCTGATTCATCTAACCTCCTTTATCCTACACATGTATCCAAAAATACTTTGTTTTCACATACAGGGCTGTACTTTTAATCTCTTAACCAGGGGTCACCAACTGACTTTTATTAGAGGTTCTTTTGTTAAAATAACATGACCAGTCGCGGTCCGCAAAGAAAAAAGACCCCTCGGCGCACTTGCAGCCGCTCGTTTTCACTTTCCTCACAGCACGATGACCGACGATCTTGCTCATCACGCCAATTCGTTGGCGAGTCAGCTAAGACAGCGCGGAAAAATAAAATTGTGTACTCAACAAGGTCCGCACAAACTAGGTAGACGGTCCGGATCCGGACCCTGCTCTAAACTTAACAAAAGTAAGGGTGTTAAAAATTTGCTCCATAAAATTTAACCGCAATGATTTTATTGTTATTAAATATTGAACCAATCTATTACGTGACTCTTAAGAAAGTTTTAATATTTTAAATAAACGGTTTAGTTAAGGAGCTTTAATACTTTAAATAATTTAAAACATTTACGATAACAACCTGTAGATCTTTCTAAAATAAGTACGATTCACGGTACTTCTTAAAAAAAAGTTTAAGGGATACCAAACAGGGTTATTATTTTGACATACTTAAGATGTCTCTTAACTGTGAAATAGGTGAATAGAAAAACATTTTTTTAATCGTTTCAGACAGTCTTCAAAATGTACCTCTGGATGTACGAAAACTCGTGTTAAAATCTGAACTCTTTAACTTTTTATCTTTAGGTTCCTCATTGACTCTGAAATTTGAAAATATCTTACTTTTATTAATTTTTTTGGAGTGAATTAAAAATCTAAGAATACATGTCTTACATAATTCCTAAAGCATATTATGTTTATAATAATGTTTAAAAAAATGGGTTTAAAAAATATTACCTAATTTGTATGTCTAAAGGTTTCTTTAACCATTTAAAAACTGTTTGCCTATGGCCAATTTCCAAATAAATATAGCGCGTTGGTAATAATGGCATTTGGAAACGTTTATGGTCATACTGGTGAAACCTATGTTATTAGAGGATATTAGAATAGTGTTTACAAACAATTTATCATAAACAATAAATTAAATGCAGATCAGGAAGGCTCAAGTGTATCAACGCAAGACTTGCACGACTGTATCAGCTAAATGCAGACACTAGAAGTATTTTTGGTGATTAAAAATATTGTACCATTAGTTGCGATAAAGGTATGAAAAAAACGCATTTTGGAAAAAACATATTACTGTATCCGATGAACTCTATTTACCAATTACACCGGAGACCGACAGATTTTTTTCTAGATAAAACCTATTTTTTTTCTGAAAGAAACATTTGACCTATCCGATTTAAAGGAAGTTGGATTAATAAAACTGCTGTGGATTTGGAAGGGAAGGGTAAGGATATCTGTTTACTCTAAAAGTAACTTTAATCTTCCTTAAGATGAAGATTTTTTCTATTCCATTTTAATGAATTTTTTATCCCCGAAGACTAAAAAATGATAATAATATGCAAAACTAGATAACTGTAAAAGATTTTTTCAGTTGGTTTAACCCAGAACAGTTATATATTTTTTCCTAATGCTTTTTTATACCTATATTGTAATAGTATAATAGTTTTAACTAACAAAGAATACTTCGACCATCTGCTTTTAGCTGAGCAAGCCTTGCGTTAATCCACTCTAGCTCTTCTGACCAGCATTTTATTTATTGTTTATAATTAATTGTTTTTAGACACCATTCTAATATCCCTTAATACCGCAAGTTATCGCCAGTACCGCCGAAACGTTGTCAAATTACATTATTTTTAGTGCGCTATATTTAATCGAAAATTGGCCATAGGCAGGCAGTCTTTAAATGGTTATAAAAACCTTCAGACATACTACAAATTAAGTAATATTTTTTAAAAAACACTTTTTACCATCATATTAGGTAAGCATTGTATAAAATATGTTTTCTTAAATTTGTTTAATTTACTCGAAAAAATCAATTAAATTAAGATATTTGGCAAATTTCAGTTTAGATTTTAACATGAATTTTTGTACATTTAGAGGCACATTTTAAAGACTGTCCGAAAATACTTTAAAAAAATGTTTTTTGTTCCATCCTACTGTGTAAGCTTGTGATATTTAGCTTTTTAAAACAGTTTAAAAAAATTAACTCTTGCCCATAAACTATCCAAAAGCCACAAAGCTAACTACGTCTTACAATTTTTTTCTGTATGCTGATATTATTATTGATTAATGTAGCAAAATGGCAAAAAGTCGTTTAAAATTAAAATACTAATCCAACAATAAACCCTGATATATTATTATTAATAGCCTGATAAAACAGACAAGCTTCAAATGACACGTAATTTTCGCAGTCGGTGGAAAACATTATAAAATATTAAAAATAAAAATGCGGGTAAGGGATAAAATTTGCCATTAATTTATTTTAAAGCCTATATAAGCAGTCTTTTTTATTTTTTTAGGTTTCAATATTTTTTACATTTTTATTTTGACGTTTATGGGTCTGGCTTATGGAGGTAAGGTGACCAATTGGTGTAAAGGTTTTATTTTTAATATTGTGTCAAATGTTTCCTTTTGTATAGGTAAGTGGATAATAATTCTTAAACACACAAGTAAATTCCAAATTGATTTTATTACAAACGGCAAAATTTTAATACGAATCGATATTTTTAGTTTTAAAAAGGTAAATTTCAGGTGTTTTGTATGTGTATGTGTATGTGCTTGAGGCTTGTTACTCAATTTTAGTGTGCTAAACAGTATCAGGTAGAAATTTACATTTTATAATAGCACGACGCATCGGTGAAAAATGGGTTCACAATATTTCAGTTGAACACTTTAAGGCTAGAGAAGCAAAGATCGATATTCAAAAAAGGACGCCCCCTATGCACAGAGACATTTTTTGGCATACAAAAAAAACATTAATTTTTACAGTGTCGTTCACAAGGGGCCTAGGCTAAATATTTTTAAGAAAAAATGGTACGCCACTGCATTTTTTTATAAAAATATTTTTGTATATTCCAATTTAATTTGACGCAAATTTGATCTCTGGACTTTTTTCATATGATGCACGGTTTTTACATAGATAAATAAAAACCATTTCTCGGCATGGTCAAATCCCTATCTAAATAAAGAATAAATATCGACGGTAATTTTTCACTGTAGAATTTGGTATTATCCATACGAAATATCTGTGTCCAGAAATGGTTTTTATTTTATTTACACAAAAACTGTGCATCAAATAAAAAAGGTCAAGGGATCAAATTTGTCTCAAACCTAATGGGAATTTAAAAAAATTATTTTTATAAAAAAAAATGAGTGGCGTACCATTTTTTAATAAAAAAATTCACTCAAACCTCTTATGGACGACACTAATAAAAATTAATTTTTGTATGCCAAAAAATGTCTTTTGGTGCTAAGAAGTGTCCCTCAAGTTTTTTCAAAATATCCAAATTGGTTTAGAAGTTAATATAAAAAAACCGTTTTTTTTAAATTTTTAACATTCTATAGTTCAAAAACTAAGACCTTTAGGATATATTTCATATAAAGTTTTTTTTTATATTGGCATTAGCCCTTAAAGTTTGTCGGATAAGTTGTAAAATACTCTGTATAGCAGGGGTGGCCAACTTGTTTAGGCCCAAGATCATTTTTTTTAAATTTTGAAGAGCAAAAAAAGTCCTTACCCCGATTTTGTACTTTTTATATTACAGCTCCCATTGTCTTCTTAATACTTTTGAAGAGCAAAAAAAGGACCCTACCTCATTTTTTCAAAACCACAATCATTCGTAACTAACGCCCTTTCTGTCTTTTTTCCGACTTTCCGCCTTTCATTTTTACATTTTTCCGCCCCTGCAGAGTTGCGTCCTGGTGCCTTGCGCCACCCGGTAGGCAGGCTCTTTTATAAATTGTTGCGGGTCTTCATTAAACAAACGTTTCTACGCAACCCTAGAGTAATCTTATCTTAAAATGGGTTATGACAGCTACCATATTAGCGGCCATATTTTTGACAGCATCAGGTTCCTTTTTAGCTATGTTATTTTTGGAGATATTCTAAGAAAACACATGTTTGACAGAAATTTGTCTTGTTTATTTACAGGGCTTATTTAAAATCGGATTTAAAATTAAATTGCACTTCTGCATCGCCACTTTTTTGCTCTATCCAATGGTAATATTTTATTTAAACTGAGATGTTATGCTTTCGTAGGACCATCAGAAACTATATTTTTGTAAATACGGTCCGGAGATTCTAAAATTAAAATGTAAAAGCTGCTTTAAATACAAATTTATTGATTTATTACACATTAAGGTTTAATCCTAATATAGACCTGTATTTTTAGAAATTTGTAAAAAAATTAACTCTACATTTTAAGTTAATAGATTACTTTGATAAACCAAGCAAGACCTAACAAAAACTTCCTTACATTACTAACAAACATTTTTATAAATAAGGTCCTGATATTTTATTATGGAAATTTTAAAGTAAAGTTTATTTCAAAATCACAACATGGTTTAACTGTAATACGAACCTGTGCTCAGAATTTGGTAAAAATTGTGAGCTGTAGACTTTAAATTAATACATTAGTTAAGTAAAAATACCTTAAAAATAAACTTCTAATAATCAATTAATTAACTTGTACAATAGCAATTTTTATAAGAAACTTGTATTAGCTTTTTTACTCATGTAAGCCTAGCAACAAGTAAGACATCTTTGATAATTTTTAACTTTAATTTTTATTAAATATCAGAAAAGCCTTTTAAACAAATAATTAAGTTGGTAGTAGATAATTTGTTTTCTTAACATTGACGATATGAAGATCATTAATTTGAGCATAATCATGCAAAAGCTTTCCAAGTTGTTTGAATTTGCGCAGATTAAGGATCTTACCATATCCTCTAATGTTAAGGAAAACAAATTATCTACCACCTAATTATTTGTTTTTAAGGTTTCTCCGATATTTTAGTGCAATTTACTTTAAAATTCAATTTTAAATAAGGCTAGGAAAAAATAAAGCTAATTTATAATTTTTTGACGAACGTAATTTCGTCCTAAATTGTACTATTTTTAAAATTAAGAGTTAAAAAATATATATTTTGCTAGAAAAACAGAATATATTAAAATTAAATAAGGTATATTCCTAATGTATATTTTGCAACTAATTTCTAACCTTATTTTATTAAAAAATTTACGTCTCCATTAAAATTTTTAGATCAGCTTGATAAAATTGTCAAGGCTATATATTATTGTTCCTTTTAATTAGCTACCTTCTAATTTTTTAATAATAATTATACATATACGATAAATAGTATCTAATTACTTAAATTTAATGATTTGGCCGCAAAATATTTTTAATTAACTTATAAAAAGGAATTCGTTAAAGGGTAACAGTGTACTTACAGTTTATATAAAAGGTAACATCTGCCACAATAGATACTACATTTTACTTTGTTATAAAAATTAAATATTTAAATAAAATTTAAATAATATGGTTTATAAAATAATTAACAGGAGTTTTAGGTCGAGACGTAATTGTTAATTTTGGTCAAATTGGAGACAGCAGCGTTGGAAAGTCAGACTCAGTAAGTAGCTATTTTGTTACTATAAACACGATTTTAAAAAGGCTTAATATTCCCCTTCTAGGTTTTTATTATACAGAGTGTTCATTTTAAAACTTACCATCTAAGTTATTTGCGAAGAGAGACAAGTTTGTTAAAATCGCCGAAACACGTCTAGATATTTATTAAGGGGATACGTTTATTACAAGAGATTTTCCTGCACGCCTTCAACTCCTTAACCACCAGGGCCACCAGCCCAAAATTTTTAAATTAGAAAGGAGGTCGAGTGATACATCATTTCAAAGCTACTGGCAAACAGTTTATAACCCTAGAATATAAAGTCGATACCTACACCTACTACAAAATGGTGGTATATTATATTATTATATTACCTAAATACCTTAGTTGTATGACCATATCTCCGAAACTAATAAACTTAGATATACTTAATGTGGTCTTTTTCTAAAGCTCCTCAGAATATATTTTTAATGGTGATGTAATATACAGGGTGCTTCATTAAAAAATATAAACTTTTGTCCCAACCTGTATATTATCAAAGAAAATGCCACATTAAATATCTCTATAACCTAATTAGTTTCCAAAATATCATTTAGAAAATTTATTTAAAATAGCAGTTTGACTAACTTTACAAGGGTTTCAAAAAGTTTCATGAAACTGATTTTGGAGTATTTAAAAATATTTATTTTAAATTTTAATTTCTATCTCTTTTAGCAAATAACTTGAGTAATTAGTTTTTAAATAAACATCGTGTATAATAATATTGTACTTGGTTCAATTTATTCTTGTAATAATCTGGACTGTTTATAAAACTTAAAATATAATTACACAAGAATGATATAATATAAATTAAAATAAAAATTTTATAAGTAAAATATTTTGTCAATCTTATACTAAAATGCATATTTATGGCAAATTATTTTTGTATGTGTTATTATGTTATGAACATAATTTTAATTTTTTTAAATCGAAAACTTAAAAACACCCGGCCATGAAATATTCTAGAAATGTATAAATGCCCTTATAAGTAAGGTTAACACAACTGTTTTTACTAGCAAATCAATAATAGGAAATTATTGAAATTCATATAAGGTCTAGCAGTAATAAATTCAGCAGTATTTTGACATTACACATGCTCAGTAGTGGTTTTAAATAAGGGAAACTTTATTAAAGTTACTGCTATACTTTAATTGTGCAAAAGTATAGTCGGTCATTTCCCTTCCTTACTTTGACATTTAAAAACAAAATGAGGTTAAGGGTTAAAGTAATTTTTGTTTATTTTTAAATTTTGTCTTTAAAATATATTAAAAAAGTTAAAACTTCCCCATTTGTAACTATACGAAACAAATAAATTAAATAGACTATAAATAGAAACAAATAATATTCCAGTTTTAGGTTAAAAATAATACAAGCATGTCATGTTGACCAATAACACTTCTTCACATAGGCGCGTTAAGTTTTAGCAGTAATAAAATAAGGTTTTTCCCTTAATACTGCTAGCACTATCTGCCTATTCCAATAATTCCCTAATATCTCCGAGCACCTACCTAATTGTGTTTTTGTTTATGTTATTGTTCCTCCAATAAACGTAAACTTGATCAACATTACTTGGATAAGAAATCTCTTCTTTTTAATGATGTTACCCACTATTTAGTAACGCCTGCTTAACAAACGGTTTTTATTTGATGTACATCTTTTTATTTTTGTTTCTCCGAGGATTACAGTACAGTGTGGACATACATCCTTGTATTTTTACTTCTTAAAATAATATATTATAATGTGAAACAGGTCATGTAATATTTAGTTTTAAAATGTCTTAAGTGGCAAAAAGTGTAACTAGAACTAACCTAGTGTTCTTTATTTTCCTAGTTTACTTATTTAATAAAAAATGCAATTAAAAATTTGCATATCAAAATGCATGTTTAATCAAAAATATGCATATAACTGCATACTTTAAAGGAAAAAAGCATATTATATGTGCAAATTTTTAATTCATTTAAGTGCATATATGCCGTTCTTTATTTATAAGTAACATATTATTGAATATCATTTTCATATTTATTTTGATATATTTTAAGGACTACGAATGGGTCGAATACAAACCACCACCATCTAGAAAGCCAGGAGTTATATACATAAAGAAACCAATAAGAAAGGTAATTGCAACATAATTTTTATATAGTGAGGTCGCCGGGTTAAAACAAATTTATTTTAAATTCAGGAATTTGATATTTGAAAAATGAGTGACCACGTCTATGCTTAGGTTTTTCTGCGGCATTTTTCATGGTAAATTGATGTACACAGCGGTCCAAAATGTGAAATTGAAGGTTTAAAAAAACAGCTTTAATTGGTTACGAAATGGTCATAAATGGTCACTAAATGTGACCGTGGTCATTCATACTTAACAACTTTAAAATATTGCAAATAAACTATATTCTTATAAAAATGTTAAGTCTCATACAAACCGTGTATTAGTTTAGATTAGTTTTCTATTTAAATATATTTTTTTAAGTACCCTATGAACATAATTATATCAAAATATATGAGTATACAGTGTGTCCAAAATTGGTAGGTAATGTATTGGGATATTGGAAATTATAAGAGATAGAAAGATGGTTAAATGGGTATAGTTATGGACCATTCAATGAAGAATCCAATGCCGTTTTGATAACCGCTGTAGCTTTTTTGGTTTTTAAGTTATTTTGAAAAGATTGAAAATGTGCCTTTTAGAAAAAGAGCTGTAGTTTTTTTATTACAAGAAATTCTTGGAATTTGTAAAACATTATTCAGGCAAGATTTTAAGCGTAATGCGTTTTCGTGTTTAGATGTTGATTTCGACGTTTCGGTTTTAAGATACCATCATCAACTTTCGTTTTTCTTATGGCGGCCATTTCGTTTTTTTTTCGCACATTTTTAAAGAACGTTTTTTCTTTTAAAATGATGTATAACCCTTTTATGTCAAAAGTTGTCCAAATTAATTTTTACTACACTTTTAAACTAGGCATATCGATGGGTTTTTGACAAAACATCGTAATTCATTCGTCACACATTCGTCAATTTTACTGAAAACCATTTTCTCTTCCCATGGCGTTATTTTTAAACAAAAACCGAGACCTAAAATAAAGCCGTGCACTAATGTGTATACAAAAAAATACTAACCTTGTTTTACAAATAACTTAATAAAAGAAAAAACGTTTTCGTAAAATGGATGAATGGCACTTACAATGTTTTGTCAAGAACCCATCGATATGGTAATGTAAAAATTATCTATTCTTGCGTATGCTATTTTTAATTTGTTTCTTATTCTTTTAGGGTCCAAAAACAACAACATCAACAACAACAGAAAAAAGTGGCCTTTTTTCCAAAATATTTGATGCCGGTTTTGGAAATCTTTTTAAGTAAGATGTTAGGTTAACAATGGTAAATATTTAATAAATATATTTTAAAATAATAAAAATTGAATGTTTGTGAAAAGTAACAAGTATACCTATAACGAACACACTTGGTCCCATTTTACATGAGACGTACAACACGCCCGACGCCTGACAAAAAGTTTTGTATTGAAAATAAAAATAAATATATATATATATATTAAGCAGTAACAGTTCGTGAAAGCCGCAATTCTCTACCTCTAATAATATCCAAGGTACCCTGCAGTTGCAACAAAATTCGGACACTCTCTACTTTAATAGAGACAAAAAGCAACAGCATAAATATGCACACTTATACCTATCCGTATATGCAACAAGAGACAATACGTCAGTGATTAAAAAAGCCTTAAAACACGGCTTAAAAGCAAACTTATGTAACGTTATTTAAAATTCTTTGTTCAGGGTTTGTATCCTAACCTAACAATTTTCAACCAGACGTCTAACGTCTAACAGTTATTCCAATGGTTTTTCTTGTAATTTTAACTGTATTTTAACTGTTTTTTATTACCTGTTTAACGATAGATGCATTTTGAGATCCAATATTTTTAACTTTTAAGTTTTAAGTTTTAAATCACTTGTCAAACAATTAATCCAATTTTATGGTTACAAATCTTCTTCTTTTCTTCTTTTGGCATACCAAAGTCGAGATACGTTACCGATTGCGATACGGATACGTGTGCCGTATTTATAGGTTTAACGTAACGGACTGGAACTAACTTATCACTTCTGCGCAAGCGCAGTACGATACCGATGGGGATACGTGATTATTTTTTAAATTCATTTTTGTCTCTATTATTTGTATTATTTTTAAATTAATTTTTGTCTCTATTATCTGCCTATTGTTGTCCCTAATTTAAAGCTATTAACTATTTTTTTAAAGAAAAGCTAATTGGAATACTTGTAATTTTTAAAAATGAAGAATTATTGAAGATATAAATTAAAATTGAATAAAGTGTACCATTTATTTTAAAACCTGTTTTGTTATATAATTTTAACAGCTTTGATTTCCAATTATCAAAGAGCAATTTTACTTTTGCTAAACGTGTAAAATTAAATTTATTAATTGATTGGTTATAAATGTATCGTTCAGTCGACCCGTCATAAAATATTTATAATTAAAACTATTCATACAAGTGAAATTTATTTATGACATATTTTACATGTTAAAAATTTTTAAATATTGTTTGCTAATTATTTAACCGTAAAAAGAACAAAAGTGTCTAAATTGCATATTTTTGTGCATTCATTAAAAAAATAATTGCGTTACTTTGATTTTATTTATGTTTATTGTTTATTATTATTTGAAATGTAAACTAGACCCTTTGTAGCGTTTTTAAATACACTAGACTGAACGCGACGAATTTTGAAGGTAGAAATTGCATAAAAACAACGGTAAATTAATAGGCTGTCTGTTGTGCCATCAAATCTAAGTTTGCCTATATATACAAATGTGCTCTAAAGGCATGTTAAGAATCATTGAGGCTCGACTAAAGGATGTCGTGACCGTGACAGAACTTCGTTACCTCTGGAAGGAGTTATAGAGCTTTTAAGGTTAGATCTGCATAATTATAACTTTTAGGTAGAAGATCAGCTTTATGCTCAAGACGATGGCCTATATATGGGATCCCCACTCTCATCTGTGATAACAAACGTATGTATGGAATGGTTTGAAACCAATGCCAATAATACCAAGATCGTCAAACCTAAGGTCTGGCTTTGATATGTTGACCACACTATAAAATGTAATGGAACCGATAGACAGTTAGACGTCTTTTAAAATTATCTAAATTTAGTAAATAACTAACACTATTAAAAAGATAAGATATTCATATATGGTTGTCTTTCATTTCTAGACGTTCTCGTCAGCAAACCAAATGGTTTGGTTAAAACGTCTGTATATAGGAAATCAACTTATACGGGATAATACCTTAATTTCCGGTCAAACCATTCTGAAGCAACCAAACTAGAAATAATTAAAACATTATGCAAAAGAGCAAGTACAGTATGTAGTGACAAAGCAATCCTTAACTGGATAACATCAAGACGAATCTGCTTCACAATGGCTACACCGAG
Source organism: Listronotus bonariensis (assembly GCA_014170235.1). Lineage (NCBI taxonomy): Eukaryota > Metazoa > Arthropoda > Insecta > Coleoptera > Curculionidae > Listronotus > Listronotus bonariensis. The sequence goes on from JACEGR010003411.1 coordinate 18,000, forward strand.
AAATCCATAAATAAAATCATTTAAAAATGTAATGTGGAACCAATAGTGCGACAACCTGATCAAGATACACTTTCTCTTAACAATTTCATATATTAAAGGAACATAAGAAAAATATTAGAAGAATACCCAGCAAATATGGAATCAAAACGGTTTTTAAGTCCAGAACAACTCTAAGCATCCTGACAAAAATGAAACCTTAAACATGAGGAGAAGAAGTGTATTTACCAGGTACCATGTGAATGTGGGGAGTTCTACATTAATGAAACAAAACACCCGTTTAATGTAATAATCATGAAACGTAGGCATCATAATCAGAAAGGCGAAACACAGGCACGGTGGTCAATGCACGGGTTGTTCACAGGGAACAAGCGTAAATTTAGAAGAAGCAGTCTTCACCGAAAAAATCAAAATATTTTTAGTAAACCAAGTGTGGAGATACCCATTCTTAGGAAGCCATTCCTTAAACGCACCAATGCTGGCGTCCTAGGTGAACAATCTCACGCTTGATCGCACCAAACTCCATTATGAGTTAATGGTTTACAATACTATATAAACTTAGTAACGTTAGGAATTAGTATTAGTTTACACTTAAAAACGGACAGAAGTGGGCCGGTAGACCTCTAGGTTTGACTGCACCATGGACTTTGCTGGACGAACTAACCAGAACTGGTGGTCTGGCAACGGTACTTAAAATATATCATTTGGATAGGGCATTCACCATCCCGTCAAGAAATAAATATTATAGAACAAAATAAAATTTTGTTTTTATAAAATAAATTCGTTAATAAACTATAAAAAAACGTAGCGTTTAGAAGTCTTAGTAACCAAAGGATTATTTAAAAAAAATAATGTAAATTAACGCATTACTAATCTCTTGGAACTTGCTTAAAATTTTGGCTTATCCTTTAAAATACAAGGTGATTCTAAACTCTAAACCTAAAGGCATAAACTGGAAAAATTAGTGCTAAAGATAAACAATGATTTATAATGAAAAAAAAAAAGAAAATATTTCCTATTTGTGAGATAATCAGTTATTTCAAATTAAATAAACTTATGCGAAGTACGAATAACACTGGTAAATAAAATTTTACTTTTTTCTATGACATAAATAAAAAGTAGTGAATCGTGTGTACAATATAAGTAGAAAGAACAAACCTATTTTAGATTTTTTCATCACTAATAGTTTTCTGACTACAGAGTAGTATTATTATTTTTGGTAACAAAATATAATAATAAATTATTAATTTATTGATTTTTAACATGTTTTAAAAATGTTTTTGAGGATGTTTGACCGCCATTTTTTATTTCTTCGCCATCTCTTACTAATGTTTAGCAGTAATCAGCAAGCATATTTAGGCTGCAACTACTCTGGTAACGCTTTTCCATATCAGAAATGTCTTGATAAAAACGTTCCCCATGTTTATCACTTATTACACCCATCTTTTCTGGAAAGAAATCAAGATGAGAATCCAAAAAGTGAATTTTGAAAGACATGTTATATCCCATTTTCTTATAGGCATTTAGAAGTTCACTGTCAATTTCTTTGTAATTCTTAGCTTTGACATTTTCAAGAAAATGTGTAACAACTGCTTTGAAAGCTGCCCAAGCTCCTAATTCGAATGTGTTTAGATTGTCGGCAAATTCATTATCTTTTATCATTTCTTTTATTTGTGGCCCTGTAAATTGCCCCAATCAGTTTAAGTTGACATGGTAAGGTTTTTACTCCTAGAATAAGTGATTGACGTATTGACCATTCTTTCTGTATATAGTGACGATCTCTTCCACGGCTGTCCCATTTACAGAGAATATTTTTATACCCCAGTTGGATCCCAAGAAGAAGATCTATAACTTTTAAGTTTTCACATATGTGCTAGTTATAGTTAGTATGACGAATACACTCTAGAAGTGTTCGCTGCTGATGGTAGCTAGGATATTGTATAGTATGTTTAGACTTTGGCACACTATATTAGTAGGACAAAAATAGCAATTAGTGATATGATCGTTGGGTTCTCCCCAAGTCTTCGGTACTGCACACTGCATTTTTCAATTTACGCCTCCTAACCAACTTGTTAACAAGGTTACACAAGTCTTACAGCATACATTAGGGGCCCCTGCTTTATCTTAATTTTCTATTTTAATACCAAATCAAAGTTCATATGCTTTACAGACAATCGTCCTTTTTGTGATTTTAGAGTTAGTTCACCGCATATATAATAAAAACTAATAGCACTAATAACGCACTGTCAAGGCATTGTTTTTAAATTATTCTTCGAAAAACGTAAAATAAAATCACTAACTAAATCTAGTGGCAAATTGCTACTAACAATAGAAAATGCAACAGAATATCTGTGATAAATTAAAACATTTAATTTTATAAATATTCTATTGGGCATTGAATCAATTGGTTAAACAGTTTTTTATGAGAACAACGTTTCATAGTTTTTGTTACTGTCACTGATATATTTTGGTCAAATTTAAAGTATACTAAGGGCAAATAAAAGTAAAATAAAATATTGCATATAGAAAAATATAAATTTTCTTATTATAAAAAATATATGAGTGATTTAAAAATACTATTGGAAGTTATGTTTCAAGCTCATCAAAATACATTAGAAACACCTACAATTTTTTATGTCACAAAGTTCCTGTTTATCAGTGTACTAAACTAAAAACTATTTTTGTTTAAGTAATCATTAGATATGTTTTTTACATAGCCCTAATAAGTTAACTGGCTGGTTATTTTGTTCTTTTATATTTTATATTTTTATTACTACTACTAGGTAACCAAATGGTTAATGATTTTTTTTCGTATATTGGGTTCTTTTTTTATTATACAGGCCAGTAACAAAACAGAAGTTTTAAAAATTTTAAGTTCTTACGAAATCATAAAAATATACCGTCGAGCCTCGAGGGAACGAAACTTTAAAAAATATTCTAATTGACGCATAAAACTCGTAATAATCTAATATTTTCTTAAAATGAAAACACTGTTCGACTTACTTCGCAAATTAAAACCCGTTAGAATTTTAAAGTCTAATTTAAATGGAAAAAGTTATAAAAATACGGCGGTAAAATCTAATCAACCGAAATAAAATGAGCTGTTCCGGAAAATTGTTCGCAATGCCGATGATATAAAAACTTTTAAAAGTTGCAAATCAGCAAAATTTCTTTTAATATATTCTGAAATAAGATTTCTTTCTTATCTTGCCAAAGTTAATTCTTAAATAAAAACAGACGCAATAAAAAATGTCTAACTGTCAGAATTTGTTCAGCTTTGTTGCTACTTTTGTTTATAACAAATGTTGTTTTTTAATATTTGTATAACTTATATGATTTTCTATATTGACAGTTTATTTATTTTGTATGCTACTAAATTATAGGTGTAAAAAATATTAGTTAGGGATCCCTGGACCATTTTTTCAAGTCATTACTAAACAAGCTAATTTTTCGTGACTAGCTTCATTTTGACGAGACGACCATCTTCTTTGTTTAGAACAATTTTCGTTGGTGGTAGCATACAGGGGTAGCAGAGATTAAATATGTTAATTTGATAAATATCAAAATACCAGAATGACGTACCTCACAATTTTTAGGACAATGTGTGTGTTAAATCATATAAATATTAATAAATAAACAGAAAAGAAAAATCAGCTGGTAGGTAGTTATTTTTCACTACATCGTTACCCATACATGTTGGTATTAGATGACTCTCTGATGAAACCTTACATTTTGTAGGATAAATATTTTTTGGTTTATTTAGATAGTTATCTTAAAATTAGGAAAGAAAATCTCTGTTTGTAATAAATTTTTGATATCTGTCAAATCAACACATTTAATTCCTGCTACCCCTGTAAGCTACAACCAACAAAAATTGTTGTCATGAAAAAAGTTGGGTGTCCCGTCAAAATTCATAGTTTATACACTACAGGGTGGTCACTGAAGTATCCAAGATACTTCAGGTATAAATTATAAGACCTATTTTAAGCAAAAATTATTCTGTTTACTTATTTTGAGTTTCTAATGGTTCTTGAAGTATCTGGGCTTGAAGTTGCCAAGACATAAATTCTAGAGTAATGAAATAACATTGTTCCAACTAGTTTGCATAGTTTATTTAAAAATTGGCACCTTAAGTTGTAATAATGATTGCTTGTTCGTAAATTTTCATCATTGACAGCTGTCGTTTTTTTATTTCTTTTCAAAACTTGTGTAAAAATCATGAGAATGGAAATACAGGCATGATTTTAACTCAAGTTAAGCGGAAAAATAAAATAACCAACGATGATAGTAGTCAATGATGATAGTTTAAAAACAATCTGTGTGGTACTAATAATTAAATTAGTTTTGCAAACTAGTCGCAACAATGTTATTTCATTACTCTAGAATTTATGTCTTGGCAACTGCAAAGCCAAATAATTCAGGAACCGTTAGGAATCCTAAAAAGTGAATAAAATCATTTTTTCTTAAAATTAGTCATAGAATTAATAATCTCATCATCATCAAAGTATCTCGGATTTTTGGCAGCCACCCTATATAGCAGTGATGGCGAACCTTTACGTATTAACGTACTATTTTTCTCAATAAATAATTAATGAAATTTACTTTATACAAACCTACAAGAAAAGTAAAAGAGTGTTTAAGATCGCCCAAGGACAAAGGGACCCCTGGCGTGCCCAGGAGTTTATCGGATACCATGTACATATGGCAGTGTGTATATCGGAACGACCAAGAGATCGATCAATACAAGAAATAAAGAACATAAAGCAAACTGCCGTCTGGGACACACTGACAAATCGGCCGTAGCGAAGCACACTTTTTCAGACACAAAGCGCCACATAAAATTTGAAAATACCCAGGTTCTTGCTAATACCTTATCTTACCATGCCAAACTGTACAGGGAAGCCATAGCGATACACAAACATACCAACAACTTCAACAAGACAAAAGAATCAATGAAGATCAATAAAACGTGGATACCAATTCTCAAAACGACAAAAATAGCATCACGGCAGGAACAACAACAGGCCCCGATAACCAAAGCTGTCCTATAAATACTCGCTGCGTCCGCGCCGGGACTAGTGGTGTGCATATTCGAAAGTTTTCGATATTCGAATATTCGTATTCGGAAGATTTTAATATTCGAAAGATCTTTCGACAACATTTTATAGTTCATTGAGAAAGATCTTTCAAAACATTTCATATTTCAATGCAAAAGATCTTTCGAAACATTTTATATTTCATTGCCAATAAGCTTTTATTCTGTCGAAATACCGATTGAAAGATTGATGCTATTTGCGGCAACGAATTATTTCACGTCTTATTCCGAGCGTTTTCCATATCACGTCTTAGTCCTATTTAACCATAAATATTACAGCTGATATTATTTGTTTGTTTGATTACTAATGGTTTGGGGTATGTTTTACGGGTTGTCTATATTAAACGCCTAGATATAAATATCATTCATTATTCATTCGGTATCTTTCGTATTTGTGTTCGGTGTTTACGAATATAAATTCATGACTGATCGTTTATGAAATATTTCACGACCAAATACGAATATTCGGAAGAAATATTCGAAACATTTTGAATATCTCGATGTTCGAATATCATTCAGAAGACCATTTGAAAGGTTCCAACACTAGCCGGGACACAGTAGTACACAAGTAGTCTACTAGGAACCTTTTGAGGATGCCAACCAATCGCGCTGGCGAAACGTCAAGGATACAAAATCTACAACGACGGCCGAATAGCCCAGAAAACTTAAGTTTAGCAGAAGATTGGCCGCGAAAGCCTTACACATTTACATAATTAATGGAATTATAGACCCGCCATCAAATAATTTTGACTTTGTGATTATTATATATTATACAGGAGGTGAAATTTTGAGGTTATTTTTTTCTTGATTCAAATATATCCCTAAATATCATTTTTTAGTTAACCCTGTAGCAGTACCTTGGTTTAAATACTAAATTTTATATAAAATGATTTTTATCCGTTAAACAGATGGGTGCAGGTCGTTTCCTATGCGGATCTTAGAGTATTAATGAGTCTGAACTGGGCTAAAAGACGTTTCGGGACATTTTGTACATCTAAGTTTATTAGTTATTAAAAAACAATAAAAATTAGTACAAAGAATAATAATACTATAATCATATGCTAACGAACCATATTATGCTTTAAAATAAAAAACAAAAATAAAATTATTAGAAATTTCAGTTTTCCCCGCATAAACAATCCTTTTTGTATAACCCAAGACCAAAATATTTACAAAAAAATGTATTTTGTAATTGAATAATCAAAATATATCAAAAACTGGCTTATGCGAATAAAAATACTCAAATTCTCTATTGCATACAAATTAATTTTATGATACAATTTTAATCAAACAGCCTTGCTTGCTATTACGTACAATCTATATTTCAATTTTATTATGGAGACAAAGAAAGCACAATGACCAGAGTGAGAATGAAACTCGTTATTTTAATGAAACGATTTTCTCTCCCTGATGATTCTAGAAAAGATCCTATTAGGCCTGGTAATGACAAAATCAGGGCGTCTTAGTTCGTTTCCTTTCCGTTGAGAGAACTGTGGCTCGTAATTTTCTTTCTTTTTTCGGTATTAAAGTTTCTAAAAAGTTTTTAACGCTTTTTTCTTTTGAAGGGGAACAATGGATCTTTAAATTTGTATTTTGTCTTTTCTTTTTTACTAACAACATCATTTTATTGTTCTTGTATATACTTTTCTTTTTTTATTACCTATTTAGGCGGGGTAATTTTCAACAGTCAACAGATTACAAGTTTTATTGCCTTGGGGATAATAAAAGATAATTCATAATGAAACAATATCGTCATGGACAGCGTTAATGAAACTGGAAACAGGAATTAATCTCAACTTAGAGTTCATAGAAGCTTTCCTGGGCTGTCATAAGATTAAAAAGTGGTAGGAATAGTGACATGTAATAAAGTCATAAAAGTATTAGCCATGACAGAGCCGGATTTATTTTTTGTTGGCAAATAATAAATTATTACATAAATAATATGGGTCCTTCCTTTTTATTGTAATGTATTATTTGCAAGTGGTCAAAAAATACCGGCAACAATGGCAACTTATACCTAAGGGTTACTTAAAGGTACAAAGGAAATCTTTATTTCGACACACTCTGAAATACTGTCAGCTATTATGTTCTGTAGTGATAGTGAGTATGAAGATTTCCAGTGCAAAAGCCGTTTTAGGCAGTAGCCGAGAGTCGTCCATTTTTCTCAAAGATATTTCTTGGTAGCCGAAAATGTTAAAGCAAAAATAATTGAAGACGTCAGTAGATGGTTACTTTTACTTGTTTTGAGTAATTTAGGTTTTATTATGTTTGGACGTAGATTTTTTGGTTAACTTTTTCACAAATTTTACATTACACGCAGAAAAAATATTTCTATTCTTATTTACAAAAAAAAAAATAAAAATATTGGCATCTTCTGAGTTAAAATAGGCAAATATCAACTTATTGCAGTACAATATCAAAAATTAACAAATTGTAACATGACACCTTCACCCACTGACTGTCTTCAATTTTTAAAAGTGTTTATTTAAAGTTAGTAGAGCGGGACCATTTTTTTTATTAAAGGAAACATCAACTTTAAACGGCGTTCCTGAAAGTACACTGTGGAAAATTTTAAATAATACTGTAAAGCCTGTACGAAAAGACAGTGGTGCACCTAAATCTGTTGATTTATGCAATGAAGATTTAGTCCGTTGTAAAATTTATGAGATGTATTAGATCAGAGTAGAATCTACTAACATTATTAGCGCTCTCAGCGAGACTATCCGAGGATGATTGTGGCATAGGCTGTATTTCATTCATGTGGCATACTCTACGTCGTTTGGGGTTTTTATTTAAAAAAATAGACAAAAGGCAAGTAGTAATGAAATCACACCGCTTGCAACAACCCACAATACAATATCTGGAAAAAATATTTAAGGCTAGATCGAAATATCGAACGATAATATACCTAGATGAGACATCGTGTGAAACCCATGATACATCAACTAAAGGATGGACTGATAAATTTAAAAAATGTCACACTAAAGCTTCGTCAAAAGAAGGTAAAATAATTACAATGCTAAATAAGGAGTCATAGACAGTGATAGCGATATTGATTTAGAGTAAAATATGGTTTGTTATAGTTTGTTTTTAAATCCAAGTATTATACAGTGTGTCCAAGATAAGGATCCTAAGCATGGGAATCTCGGTACCTATTGGAGATACAGCTTAGATTAAATTAGAAAAAAAGTTGTGTTTTTTAAAGCTTATTTACATGCCGTTTAAAAACTTAAAACATTTTCATGGCCTGCTGAGATATTTGGCAAAAACGAAAATTTGACTATATCGATTTTATTTTTTCTGACTTTATTTGAAGAGATATAAAAAAACTAATAACACTTTTTATTGGCACTTTTTAGCTACTACATGATGGTATTTTTAGATTTTATTCCCGACGTTTCGTTTTAAAGAAACCATCATTAACTTTATTTTTTATATGGCTCGAAAAAAAGTACACCCTGTATCTGATTACATTTTTATTACAAATTCAACGATGTATCACATGTCATATTTGAATTTTTAGTTAAAAGAAAAATTGCATTTTTCTATTTCTTTTTAAGTTATTTTTAAGTAGACCTTGCAAACAAATGCTTGGACGTTAATACCTGTTACCGTATCTGCAACATAATTAATTATCATTATAAAATAATATTTGTCGTTATTACCCTGTTTGTCAAGTTGTTGTTTTTAGAGCAATTGTTCTTATTGTTACTGTTGTCTTTATACGCAATACGCATTACTAGGCTCAACAAAATCCGCGTAAATATCGAAACAATAAGAACGTTTTGGTTAGTTCTGGTTAGTAAGAACAATTGCTCTAAAAACAACAACTCGACAAGCAGGGTAATAAGGACAAATACAATTTTATAAAGATACTAGCTATGATTCCCGGCTTCGCTCGGGAGTTTAATAACCGTTGTTCTGAATGAAGTTCAACTACTCGACAACAGATGGCGCCACTACACATATTTTACATTTTTGCCACCCACAACCACCCATTTCCACCCACCCCGACCAAACTCCCTTACTCACAATGGGAGACCAAGGGGTATTTGTAACCCCGACGGGAAGTCGATCGGAGTTGCGGATGATAGCGAAAATCGTGGACACACGAACGTACATTAGCATTTTATATAATATATTAGATTTAGATTAAATTATGTTACAGATACGGTAACAGGTATTAACGTCCAAGCTATTGTTTGCAAGACCTACTTAAAAATAACTTAAAAATAAATAGAAAAAATGCAATTTTTCTTTTAACTAAAAATTAAAATATGACATACATCGTTGAATTTGTAATAAAAAATGGGATCAGATTTTTATTAACGCTCTCAGGGTACTTTTTGTTCGAGCCATATAAAAAATAAAGTTGATGATGGTTTCTTGAAAACGAAACGTCGGGTGTAAAATCTAAAAATACCATCATGTAGTAGCTAAAAAGTGTCAATGAAGAAGTGCTATTAGTTTTTATATCTCTTTAAATAAAGTCAGAAAAAATAAAATCGATATAGTCAAATTTTCGTTTTTGCCAAATATCTCAGCAGGACATGAAAGTTTTTCAAATTTCTTAACGGCTTGTAAATAAGTTTTAAAAAACACAACTTTTTCCTAATTTAACCTAAGCTGTATCTCCAATAGGTACTAAGACTCCCATGCTTAGGATCCTTATCTTGGACACACTGTATACAGTTAAAATAAAGTATTACTGCAAATTATTGTTTGTTTATTTAATTCCCAACCAACTCTATACATCAATACATCTTTTCATTAAATAAAGTGCGGCTGCACAGTAAATCCAAAAAGTTTATGGTTTTATTGCATCCAAAGCCTAAGTCACTTTCTTAGATCGTGAAAAGAACATACGTACAGTGTTTTGATACCTATAAAGACTTCCTATTTAAACGGATATGACTGACCGACTAGCCTATAAGAAAATTTATATTTTGCCTATTATTTAAGCTATAAAATTAAAGGGCAATAATAGTTATTTTGTTATTTAAGTTACAAGGCCAAAAGCTGATTCGTTAAGGTACGAGTAGATGTTTACAGCCGGGGCGACAGAGCAGCCGAGGCTGGTATTTCTAAAGGAGTATGGTAATGAGAATTCGTAGCCCTGTATTGTACAATGTTTTATTTTATACTGTGTTCTATTAAAATAGTAATTTATGTAACAAGTGCATAAAGTGATACTTTTTTAACGAATGAGAAGTTTGACAGCATGAGTCGTTAGGCGAGTACAGCAATTCCATGAGTAAAAAAGACACTTTATGCATGGGTTGCATACTATACTTTTTCCACGACCGTATAAAAATTTCCCAAAATACCATTTTATACATGTTTCATTTATCTAAACTTATTAATTTTAATTTTTGTAGCACAGCCATTATATTGCAACAAAAAATCAAAGCCTCCTTATTTTTTAAAAGACAATTATTCTCTTCACAACTATGCATTTATTATTTAATTTTAGAAAACTGTATCTTAATTTTGTAGAAGTAATACTAAATAAATTCCTTTTGAATTTTTTAGTCAGCCAAATTCATTATTACTATTAATTTTTAATAATTTCTATTAAATTAGTTTGCAAACTGTCAAATTTTAAAACTAGTGACACATCAACTAAAAGAAATAATGACGAAATCAAAGGTAACTTGACCGTTTGTTTTAGTTGATGTCGCGTTTACTATTACATAGCATAAATTGATATTTAGTTTCATTGTAGTAAGCAATGAAACAAAACACTAATTCAAAGTGTGAAAAAAGCTTGGAAGTTTTAAAAAAGTTACTTTTTTAAGACTAGAATGGAGTACTTTAACTTCATGTTAACGATTAAAAAAACAGCATTTTTTAACGGTCGTGGAAAAATTAAATTTTAATATTTTATTTTAGAATACCTACCTGTATGTAGCGTGGTTTCAATTTGTGTTTTATCGCACAGCTTCTGACTTAGTTGCTTAGTGATGCTTGGTAAAACCAAAATAACAAATTTGAAGGTGTCATTTCGTGCATGTTTTGTGATATTGCAAAAAAAATAAGAAATCCAGTTAAAATGTGCTAAAGGAACCAGTAAATGTATGTCTACCAAGTCTTCTGCTCGGTGTGAGAAGAAATGCCAACTCTTTGATGAGGCGAGATAAACCTATAAGGTGGAAAAGGGCAAAAATAACAATATTTTTTGGCGTATTTCTTGTCTCTCTCCATAAAGATAAATTCTGCGACAATGTGTGCAAAATATTCAATGCTAAAGTCTATGCTGATGATAAAAAAGAAGCCGACATTTTAAAATATCCAAAACTGACGGCTTTTTGAAAAAGCAAATATAACACAAAAACTTTACAATTATTTTAACATTCTCAAATGAAACAAATAACATTAGGATTACAAAGACAAAGGGTTTCATTTATCTTTTCGCCATGGTAAATTTAAACAAATATTTAATTAAGCAAAACTAAAATAACATTTGTTATAAAAACACACTAATCAGTACTGTATACAGAGTAAGGGAATAACTACTATTGTGAAAAGTTTCCTTTAGTTATTTTGTATGTGGTTTCCTCAAAAATGAACATATAAATCTGTATATAACGTATAATTTAACTTTTCCAACTTGTTGGTTTATTATTTTAAGGCTTATAACTGGAAAATTAAACAAAATATTTTAAGTTAAAATTCAGAAATGGAATGGAACGAAATTCCTGCTGCCTGAGATAAGCGACGAACGAACGCCGAATTGTATTTTTCTCTTGGATAATTAAATAAATTACTGTTGCTACAAGTTTCTTGTATTATTTTATTATTATTATTTTTAAAACCATAACTATATTTATTAGGTGTTAAAATTACCTATAATGCCCAGTCCGTACGGTAAAATATTTTGGAACTGCGGAGGTCCGAAATCCGTTTTTTTTACTTTTGGGCTTATCAGGTATTTTTGTTAATATTATTAATTTAAAGATAGCCTTGTTTAAATTTATAATCTAAATTTTCGTTTCTTTGTCTAAATAAATAAAAGCCTTTTTAAAAATTTCGACAATCCGCACTTTCGTATTAACAAAATTTTTGTTCAAATGAGACACATCAGGGGATGACGACACTTGATTTGATTAAATCGAGCGGGTCGATGTGCATCTCCATGGGTTCAGCCACGACGTTTGGTCGAATTTACCTTTAGCAACTTTTTCCATCTGTTGTCGAGGGTAAACTCGATAAAGTGTCGTAGCTGAGTTTGTAAAGATGCGCATCGATTTGCTCGATTTGATCGAGTGTAATATCGGGATCCCCCTGCAGGTATAGGTTTTAAGCTCACAGGCTAAAAATTTCCTACCTGCTTCAGTGTTAAGGTATCTTTAAATCACAGTATTTAGCAGTATTTGTATTTATATAAACTTTAAACATGTTTACGTCTTTAATATAAATATTTAAAAGTGTATTATCTTACCGATATTTTGGGCAAATGTAACTTACCTGTAACAAAAAATATTGGGTTAAGTTATATGTATAATAGGTTGTCCAAAATCACAGATAGGTAATTCCAGTCAATATTAACCCAAAAAGTATAAAAATACAATAACAAACCCAACTAACATCAAAAAGAACACATTTAGGTACATAAACAGCGAAAACAATGTTGTAGGATAATTTTTTATCAAATGTTTAAGGGAATTTGCAAAAATACCTACTACTCCCCTTCCTAACTACCCTAGCCTAAGGTGTCGCAGCTAAGGTAGTTGTCGTGGTAATCTTGGAATACACCTGGCCAATCTGGGTGCTGTTTATGTGGAGAATATATCTATACAAAAAAGTTCAAAGATTTTTTTGGGGATTACAAAGAGGAAAATACACTTTGTTAAGAAGTTGAAAAAAAAATATCTATAATTCAAAATTGTCAAATCGCTTACTCTACAATTGTTACAAACGGTTCAAGGATTCTATAAAAAAGTACATAATATAGTTAAATTTTCATATTGTCATAAATTATTTAAATGTTAAAGTTGGGCCTAATTGCTTATTATTAATTGTTAAAATGATTATAACTGAACAAAATTTATTTTTAGAAAAAATGTACGGAGACGTTTTCGATTAAAAAATAGTCAATAAAATTTTATTTAATATAAAAAAGCAATTAATCTTAACATCTAAAACAATTTCAGTAAAAAAGACCAAAATTTAAGCTGAAATTATGGATCGTCATAATTAGCATTTTATTCTTAACATGATTCTGCAAAAAAAATCATAAAAATAATTTTTGATACATTTAAACCCTTTCAACCTAGTCCAAAGCTCGTTCGTCAACTCTACAACCCTCGCTAGAACCTCCCATAAAAAATGTCACTTTTTTCGTAATTAATAGCATAATATTATATTAGATAAAACTTAATTGCATAACCGTCATGCGCTTTGTTAAAAATTACAAGTTTATTTTGAGCTTTTCACCAGTATAAAACAATTTTCAGGCATATTTGCATTAATTAAAAAATAATAATAAAATAAATGAAAAAAACGAGGACAACAGAGTTGTAGGCAATACAAAAGAGCCCGAAGTCATAACTCTGGAACAATTAAAGAAAAATGAAGTTAGTGGAAAGAGGTAATTTCACTGCTAACGAGAGTATAGGGAGCGGGTTTATTTAGGACCAGTTATCACATCTGCATATAAATAGAAATATTATAAAATTTTCGTTTATGTTTGGGGTTCAAGCGGGTGTTGTAAGTTACCACATTGTCATAAAGCTTGGGGTTACAAATACAGGATATTGTGTACAATATATTATGTTGTGCATAATCAAGTAAGAATTTGCGGAAATAAACTTTGTCAGCATATACCGTGGTAGTTTAATAGATACGTAAGTGATATTCAAAGTTATTTATAAAAACATTATGTGGTTATATGACAGTGTGGTCGCGTGGGTTGAAACAAATTAATTTCAATTTAAATGGTTTGTTTTCTGAAGAAACGCTTAAGCACGTCAATTTTTTTGTTTCCGGTTTTCTTCATGCTAAATTCATGTATACAGGGTGGCCCTAAAAAAGCAACTAATATCAACTTCGTTTCTTTAAATACATATTTCTTATTAAATTTAGTAATCTGCATAACTTCACCTAAAGTTATCAGTTGGAATTCTATGCAGAATTCAAAATGTAATAAAAAGTGGATGTTTTTATTAAAACATATAATGGTGGTTGGTTATTTGTGATATATGATTTTACTATGAAAAAAACCGCAGCCAAAAACAAATATCGTCGTATTCAAGCGTTTTTACAAAAACAAACCATTTACTTTTAAATAAATTTATTCCAACTCACGCGCCTTCACTCTATCTTTGACTGTATACGTTTTTTTAATCGACTTCAAGAACAAGGAGGTTCTCAATTCGCCTGTATGTTTTTTTGTGAGTATGTTACCCGATTATTTCGGCGTCTTTATTTGAAAGAATGCATTTCCGCGGTGCCTATAAAAACCAAGTCAGGATCGCGAAAGAGGTACTAGACCTTTTTTTCCTCTGCCATATATTGTTTGTGCGGCAAAGCTGCCTCTAGGTAGGTATATGCTAAGATAATAAAGAATGAAGTTGGTTTAAAAGGGGGCGCATTCAGAATCAATAACCTTGGGGTAAAATTTACCCTTTTCACCACACTGAGAGAGGTTCTAGTAGTGTTTTTAGTGTAGGTTTACCAATTTAATAGTAAGTTTAATAAACCAAAAAGCGAAAAATTAACATTTAAAAAAATGAACTGACTTTTAACAAATTAATAAAACTCACTTAAAAGTTAAAAACCAAAAATTAAACACAAGTCGGGCAATAATATGTGCTCAAATACTTAATGTTAATAATAATATTGATATAAAAACTAAAACGTTTTATATTTTAATACTATTTACTCGACTTTCTTTTATTTTTAAATTTTAAGTGAGTTTAATTAATTTGTTTTAATTTAATTCGTTCTAAAAAAGTTTATTGTTCATGTATATTCATCGATTACTTCGTAAATTGTGAACCGATTTTTAAAATTCGAAAGAGTGGTAACCATCAGTTATTTGTTTTTTATCAAATAAGACAAAATAAAATTGGTATAGCATCAGGTACATGTGGTCTCCTAAAACTGCCGGTAAAACTGATTTATAGGAAAATATATAAGGTACTGCTTCAAAATAGCAAAGTTAAAAAACTTTCGTTTAAACCGGATGTGCCACATAAAATCTGAAACATCGTGTAACACCTCTTAAGAAAATGGTGGGCTTGCCACTAATTTGGTGGGCACTCAGTTTATTTTAAAAACCTTATTAAACAATCGTAATATATTCCCGAAGATACGAACATAAATCCTATAAGCAAGGTGTGTTTACAGCGGCCCGAAAACACGATCGCGAGACTCCGACGTGCACCGCAACTTTGTGGGATGGGAAAATCGAACACTCCTTAAAATTAACGGCTAATAAATTACCCAGACACTCGGTTCTTCGATTAACGCAACTGCTTTCGTATCTGTATTCATGATTTATAGCAAAAAGATAGTAGGAATACAACGTTCTGATTAAATTACGTATTTTCCAGTGAAAATCCCTTTTCTAAAGTTTAGATAAAATATAAATACAAATTTGTAAAGAGAGGGTGATTATTTTAATGTTAAGATTTTTAAATAAACATAATAGACAATACTCGGAACAGCACCACGTAAAGATCTACGTTTCAATATTACCATCACAAAAAAAATCACAATAATGAGAAACCGATAGAGAAAATAAAAATAATAATATAACTACATAAAAGGCCTCAAATTTCAATGAGGAGGACGGAGATGATGGGTAAAGAAAAAAAAAAAACAAATTGCGAAAAATGAGTCTGATGGCAGCGGTATTCATATACTATCATTTGTATTACGTCATAGTCCACCAACGATACATCAAACAGGCAACATGCAACAACGTTGGTAAATACACGCAAAATTTTTCGCATAAAGCCTTTTAAAATATTAGCTACTCTACGTACGATCGTACATTATGCTCGAATATTGCATGTGTTGCGCGACATTGGCTGCGTGCGATATTTTAATATTTTTAATAACAACAATGGCAGAAAACAACGTCTTTTTTGACGACGACATTTCTAGGAATATATAATTCACAATACACTGATAATAATGTACATTGTGTTTTATCCTCGATTTTTCAAAAAATTTGGAGCAAGGCGTTTTCGTCCATCCCAAGTCAATTTCGAATATTTAAATCTAATATCTAATATATTATATAAAATGCTAATGTACGTTCGTGTGTCCACGATTTTCGCTATCATCCGCAACTCCGATCGACTTCCCGTCGGGGTTACAAATACCCCTTGGTCTCCCATTGTGAGTAAGGGAGTTTGGTCGGGGTGGGTGGAAGTGGGTGGTTGTGGGTGGCAAAAATGTTAAATATTATCACTCATTCTTGACAAATTGGCGGAGACACAAAGTTCTGAAAATTTTTGGAATCATCTAGAAAGTAAGTGTAGTGGCGCCATCTGTTGTCGAGTATTTGAACTTCATTCAGAACAACGGTTATTTTGGTCTCATATAAACTCCCGAGCGAAGCCGGGAATCATAGCTAGTATTATATAAAATGCTAATGTACGTTCGTGTGTCCACGATTTTCGCTATCATCCGCAACTCCAATCGACTTCCCGTCGGGGTTACAATTACCCCTTGGTCTCCCATTGTGAGTAAGGGAGTTTGGTCGGGGTGGGTGGAAGTGGGTGGTTGTGGGTGGCAAAAATGTAAAATATGTGTAGTGGCGCCATCTGTTGTCGAGTAGTTGAACTTCATTCAGAACAACGGTTATTTGGGTCTCATATAAACTCCCGAGCGAAGCCGGGAATCATAACTAGTCTGATATAAAATCCTTACGTATTTTTCTTTATTGCAAAGTCACCCTTGATAACAGTAGCATTTTTTTATTTTTTTACACGACTGGATATATAGACTGTTACAAATTCGAGGAACACCATTAGGATCTTGGAAACGGTAAGAGATACAGGGTTGATTAAATTGAGGCAAAGTTGCGCATTTTTATGCTAAACAATATTTCGTTTTAAAAATTTAAAAATTTGCAGACGTTCCGGAATTATCCAGTTTATTTGAAAAGATATTTTAAAACTAATCGATACATTAACATTGCCACTTTTTCTGTTCTATAAAATTTCATCATCAACTTTGTTTTTTAAATGAGCGAAATATTTGGTTTTAAACCTAATACACTTGTATTCTAAATACAACGTAATACCAAACTTTACATTTATGCAACGAACCAGAAAACCAGCATCACTATTTTTTCCATTAAAAATTATGTTTCTATTCCAAACAATTTTGGAAATTTAAATTTGAAGGTAAGTATGCATTCATTTATTTCTATTACTATTTCTACTTATTATTATTCTTTTTAATAATTTAGTTATTTATAATTTAACTAACAAGTTACAAGAATTAAGATAGTTTTCGTAAATACATTTACTTATTCGTAATAAAATCAAGCATTAATTTTAATCAAACGCCTCTATCAACTTTATCGTAGCCTGTCATAAAAAAATGGTTGCATGCTTACCTGTAAACAAAAATGTATAAGATTTGAAAGAAAATCGTTTTTGTAATTTCAAAATAGTGAATAATTATGGTTTTTCGGTTCAAAACGTCGCATAAATGTAAAGTGTGATAGATCGTTGTATTTAAGAATTAAAATACGAGTGTATTAAGTTTAAAACCAAATATTCCGCCAATTAAAAAAAACAGGGTTGATGATGGTGGCTCAAAGACAAAACATCGGATCTTAAATTTAGTTACGTCATTTTATAGAACAGGAAAAGTGCCAATGTTAATGTGTCGTTAGTTTTAAAATATCTTTTCAGATAAAATAAGAGAAAAATAAAAACTGTCTCGCAAAATTTCGGTTATTGCGGAATAATTTAGGAACGTCACCAAATTTTTAAATTTTAAAAACGAAACATTGTTAAGCATAAAAATGCGCAACTTTGCCCTAATTTAACCAACCCTTTATCTTTTATTGTTTCCAAAATCCTAATGGTGTTCCTCGAATTAGTAACAGCCTGTATATTTTTTAATATTTTGGTATTGTGTTTTATTTTTTTATAGAGGTTTTAAATAAAAAAACATGAAGAAAATTTAAAAATTGGTTTTTTAGTAATTTTTTCGGGTTACTTTTGCAACAATTTTTCTAACGCAATTTCTTACGATTATTATGCTTAGAATGCAAATTTAAACATATAAGTAATATAACTGTTTTATGCATATTGTCAAATCAAGTAGTAGGGTTGAATAAAAAATACCTACCTATATAAATTTTAAGATATTGGAATATATATATATTTTTTATCTTTGGACAAACCACGAAGGCTAAAATCTAATTACTAACGTACTGTGGGTGTCTTAGGCGAGGTAAGAGGGAGTTTGTTGACACAAGACTTAAACACTTAAATATTTGGGGGAAGGAAAGACCTTCGCGGGCAGCAGGTTCCACATTCTAGAAACTATAGGGATAAAAGAACGAACAAAGTGGGAAGTTCCGGGCCTGTCCAGTTGGACCGTATAGGGATGCCATACGCGCGGCACCACGAGTTTCTCTGGTGGGAACCGTGAGTGGAGGAACTATTCTGGACAATTCTTCAGAACAGGAGCCATGGAAGTACCTATAAAAAAAGCGATAAGTCCCCCACAGCCTGACGATGGGCAAGAGATGAAAGCCTTTCTGTAATTGAAGGATTATTAATGAGACGAATAGCTCTTCTTTGGATGGAATCAAAAATGCTTAGGGTTGTGGGGGACGCCATGCCCCAGAAATGAGAACAATATTTCAAGGGAGGTCGGATTTGGGATACATATAAAGTGTATAAATTAGAAGCGAAAAAATATTTTGGTTTGCAGTAATTATATTTGATATGTACGGTTTTAAAATAATTTTAACTTAAATTTGGTATCACAAAAAT
The DNA here is from genome assembly GCA_014170235.1 of Listronotus bonariensis. NCBI lineage: Eukaryota > Metazoa > Arthropoda > Insecta > Coleoptera > Curculionidae > Listronotus > Listronotus bonariensis. The sequence goes on from JACEGR010003411.1 coordinate 37,065, forward strand.
TATACCAATTTCAAATTTAACTTAAACGTATTTTAAAACTATAGAAGATATATAAACACTTACCAACCTTTTTTTTTAAGGCATGATAGCAATTGTTTTTAAGGCAACATATTTAATTTAGTTGCTTTTTCACGGCATCTGCGATGAATTACGATGTACCCTATTTGGTATCAAAAGATTATTACCCCTAAGTGTCGTAGTGTTTTACATCGTTGGATTCGCTTTACAATTTTAGTTTTTAAGCCAAAGACCAAAACTAAAAACATGAATTTTAAAGCCCGCTTATAAAAAAATTTAAAAAATTATTCCATGTAAAATGCTTTGCAGAATCCAAAACACAAAGCATATACAGAATATCCCATTCAAAAATTGAAAGTTTCAATTATTTTGGGTAAAACTGAATCACTTTAGATATATACATTTTTTTATGTTAAGCCCGGAAGATAATAAATTTTAAATCAGAAACAAATTTATTGATTCTCTTAGATAAACTGTTTTCTTATCAGTATTTAATTATCATTTTAAAAACAGTTGTTTGCTTCATTTTATTTCTATTTCAGCTCGTGTATCTGATTGCTGCCATTCAATGGGCAATTTCTGAAATGAAGGAAAAGTCGAAATGAAATTTGCGACATTTTCAGGGCGACCAGGGCAATTTAAAAGCGTATAACCGGAAAGAATAAAAGGGCGATTTTCTAAATGATCGGCGACAATAACTAGCCGACCCACAAAGGTCTCTCACAGACCAGTGAGCCCTAGTTCTCAGTTTCAACTCAAACTAAATTTAGAAACTAAATTTCTCTTCTTTCGTAAGCCAAGAGAGAAGACTTTGTAAGCGTTAAAAACTTGAGTTTCTTAATTTTCACCTTGGTGCGCTACTTTAACAGACATTAGTTTTTTTTTATCGGTTTAGTAGTTTGTAGGAAAACATATCCTAAATAACTGCTGTTTCTAGCCTCTATGACGTTTATAATTTTTAAAACATAAAAATAAAAATTGGTTTTGTAGTAATATGACCTAAATCTGCAAGGTATTATAAATTCAGTGTTTTCGGTTACTTCCGGTGTAGCCGAAAACTACCTTAACTTTCTTATTTTAAAAATAGCAAACGTTATTTGTTTACATATTTGAGTAGAAAATGGGATTCTGAATATGGTGACAGTCAATTTTCTACTTTTTGCTATTAATGAGATAAAATTGTATATTTTGTACCAAAGAAATTCTGGTATATTTTAAAGTATTTTATTGTTATTCTGGTTAATAGAAAAAGAAATATTAGACACTAACATAAAAATAATAAAGCGTGCAACATACATTTTATGGTTTAAAAAAATTATGATTAATAAAAGTTGATGCATAGTTTTAAACTACCTTAGCAACATTTAGTTCTAATAAATGTGCAACAAGATACAGGGTTAGTCAAAAACAAAAATAAATGCCAACAGTAAAGGAATCCTATTTTAAATTATATAACAAAATTAAAAAATCAAAAGCTATGTCTAAATACGAAGCTTGTTTAAAGCTGAGCTAGGGGCAAAACAGCTAAATAATAAATTTAAAGGCCCTTTATTTGAAAAGTGTAAAGAGTAATTTTAGAATGATCATGACACTCCAAATAAAAAAATAAAATTTAATTTAAACAAAATTTAATCAAAATTAGTCTTAAACATAGTGTATTCCGACGTACAATGGTCTGTAGTATCCGTAAAACAAAAAATATACAGGTTCTCAGTGAAATAGAAAAAGTTTCAATCATTTTCGGTGAAACCGGAAGTCGTAAAAGCCCATCATATGCGCATAAAAATTACTTTTTATTGGTCTAACAAGTTTACCAACGTTCGTGAGTACCAAAAAATAAATAAAAAAATGGCAGCCGAAAAGTAGTCTGGTGGGTACCCCATACAGACATTTTAAAAAAGTTATTTTAGTAATTTGTTAAAGCTATTGCAAAAGCTTTAAAAAGTAGAAAACTAAATTAACTTAAAATAAGAAACAATATATAAAAGGAATAGCTTAATATTCAGGTAATTTTGTTATTTAAGATACCCATTTTATTTACCATTTTTTTTAATAAGCTTAATTTACTATTAATCTTTTTTAATTTTTTGATATACTCTGTATGGCCCTGAACTATTAACAAAAATAATTTTTGCTTATATATGGTTTGCAACTAAGCAGCTTTATAATAAATATTTTTTTTTTTTTGAGAAACATCTAATGGATCACACTGTATAATTGGATTTAATGTTAACGTTATACATTAACACTGAAAATATTAGTAAAAATTATTTTTATATTCCGAGCATGCAACATGTGGTCGTGCTAGAACATAATTTGGTACTTCACTTCAAAATGTCTCTATTTATTGCACGAAAAGAAATAAAAGTGCTAAAAAATATCAGTCCTAAAAATTTACTGTAGGGACTAAAAACAAAATCAGGCGTGTATTCTCTAAGGATTTCTTTCTATGCTGACTGGCATTTTGCTTAGCATTTTTTCCAGCCCAGTTTAAACTCATTGAATATAAATTGAAATCATTGAGCGTTCAGGGTCCGATTTTACAGTAACCAATGCCGATCCTGATATGGAATAATTATGTTTTGTCATTGGATACTGATGTCATGGGCTTGATTTTTTTTAATAAATGGTTCTTACTGGTTAAAGACCCTTTTTTAAATAAAACACATTAGTGGCGCTAATTCAAAATATCTATATAACTTAACAAACTTGCAGGGTACCTTACAGAATTACATGCACTGTTATGTCTTTAATTAAGTGTAATGGTAAAATTACGTGAAAACACCTTATCACTGGACACAAACACTAAATAAATATAAATTTTTGAATAATAATTAATAATAGGTTTGTTCCACCAGGCTGTAAGAAATGTACAACCGTTTGGATTCTGCGCACGTCCAATTTGTCGTTCTAGCAGTGCCATATTTGTAACATAATACAATTGTTTGTTGTTCCAGCAGTAGTTTTAGGATGTTGGAAATATGTTGAAAACTGTCTGAAAAGTTTGCAAACTTTCGTCAAACATTACTGACAAATTTCTAACATAACCTTTTTTGTATTGGCGTATAAGCAGTATGCACGCCTTGTTTATTTTTCATTCCAGCAGAAAACTGTTGTCAACATTTCTGACTAATGTTTGTAACAATTTCTGATTTCTGCGTTTTACAATTGTTGCTAACATGTTTCCAACACTCTACTGGAACAAACCTACTACTACTACTGCTTTGTTTATGGCGTTGCTGCAAGGCAATTTGCGAGCTCTATGTGGTGGGAAAATCTGGATTGTCGAGCTTTCCGCTCCCAGAAATTCCGGTTTAAAATATTCAAATATTTAAATCAACAACAGCGATGAACTTCTGAACATGCATAAATTGTGGCTGTCAAGCCAGCGGCTGCTACTGTTATCGCGCATAACCGTCACTTTCACTACTGACGTTTTTCCGCAAGGCATGCGCACCTCCTCGACCATACGAAGACACCATGTGTTCAACACCAAAACGTAAAAACTTTAGGCTTTAGGAATCTTTACTCACAGCGCTTAGCCCCAGAAGAAAGAAGCCCCAATTTAGCGTGAATCTTTTCTCGATCCCCAAGGGAACAGCTGCGCTCGTACGATGCCTTCAATCCCCTACCCGGGAAGTCTATGTAGACTTCTACGTAAACGTGAACCGCACTACTCGAAGACCGCGGAAAGAGTGTGTGGAACAAACCTAATATGCGGTTATATGACATATAAACAGTGACATGTGGTCATAGAAAAATAACTAAACAGGTCAACAAGTGACCTGGCCACCCTGTTTTTTAGTTTAATTTCAACGGCCCATAACTTCTTTAAATAGTGTTCGATTTTTGAATTTAGCTGATTGTGATGGCTAATTCTCTAAACGTTTCTAGGATTACGTTATACAAAGTGATAAATAAACAAGTCACATTTTTGACGAAAATCAAAGTTCTCCCAAACAAAATATTATTTGGCTTTTCTCCAGAATAAAAAAGGTTTAATAAATATTTTAAGAAAATTAAACTTTTATATACCTACTATTAAGAAATATTCTGTCCTTGCATAATACAATAAAAATAAAGATAATTTTTAAATAAATAAATTAGTGAAATAATTTTTAGCAATGTTTAAAAAATTAGCCACAGCTTAAATTCAATAATTTTTTTTTAAAGACAAAAAAAAAAAAAAAATCGGTTAACATTAAAAAAAGTAACGTATTGTTCTTCATTAACATTTTTTAAATTAATAAATAAAAAAATGTTATGCTACCTAAAACGAAACTGAAATAATAATTATTTAAAGGGGAAAAACCTTAAGCGTATTCCCAGACTTTTGGTGGTTGCTAAATTCGGCTAATATCTCGCCACCAATATTCAACATTATTGGAAATAATAATATATTGTTTTTCCTACATGGTACACAATGAACTATATGTATCTCCATAAACTTATGTATTTAGGCATCTACACAATGAACTATATGTATCTCCATAAACTTATGTATTTAGGCATCACCAACTTCTTCTAAGTTTAAATAATAAATAAAATAATTCTGGGTAGCAACAAATATCGACTTTTTTCCCATGTATCTAAGGCGGATTCGTAGAAACTAATCCGTGTAAAAGCATCACTGGCTCTAAGTTCGAAATTAATGTGGCTAACATTACTTTATTTTAAGTGGTTGTTTAACTTTATGAACGTATAAAGTACCACAATAAAAATTATTTACTACCGTGTTAATAGAATAATTATTGAAGGCAGTTTATCTTAATTACTTAATTAAGGTTTATACTAAATAATATAAAAACATATTGGTCTTAAATTAGAGAGAATGTGTGGCCCAGCTCTTTAAATATTTTTAAAAAGTATTCTAACTATAAAAAAAAACAATAATAATAATAATATTAAAGAAATATAATTGTGTCAGATTTTTTTAAAAGAGTTTTAGTCCAGCATCTTTAAACAACTGTAAGATATTATTGCCTTATTTTTTTAACTCTAATGGGTTTCATTGTTACAATTTCCCATTTTGTTATTAAACACTTATATTTTTTTATTTAGGTGCGTACCCAACATACGTGCCAACATATTATGTTGGTTTACTGCCCCAAAACTTTTTAATTGTCAATTTGGTCTAATCTTTAAAACCAATAAGGTAATTTTGTAGCTTTTTTGATAAAAGAATATACTATAAATGTGCTTTTTAAATAACCCTCCAATTTTTTTATCAATATGCATTAAATATTTTTTCCTCTTTAAAAAAATGTGGCAAATTATTTTTTACGCAATACAATTTTATGTTTACTGTAAAAACTTATTATATTAATTTATTACTTTTATTTTACCATATTTTTAATCTATTTAAACAGTAATATTTTTTTTTGTAGTCTAACCTTAAGAAACCTGCTTTCGAAATTTAGTTTGAGTTGAAAGTTAGAACGAGAGCTCACTCGTCTGTGTCAGACCTATGCGGGTTTGCTAGTTATTTTCTCCGGTCACTTAGAAAATCGTCCTTTTATTCTTTTCGGGTTATAGGATTTAAAATTACCTCGGACGCCTTGAGAATGTCGCACATTTCGTTTCAACTTTTCCTTCATTCTTGGAAATTGTTCATCGAATGTTGGCAATCATACACATGAGTTGAAATGAGGGTAAATCGAAGAAAACCATGGCAAAGACAAGATTTTTAAATGGTAACAGTAAACGTTAAAAAAATTGTTTAATTTAAAAAATAAAATTATTAAGTAACAAGTAACAAGTTTTTTCAAAAATTAAAACCCAGGCAGAAGTACTCGTAAATATATAATTATTATAAAATTACAATGTTAAACATGGCTTATGGTGTTTAGATTGCATTTCATTTTACTGCTGACCAATTACTGTGACCCACTGATCTCGATGGATTGCCAATGTTATAACCTGCGCGAAACAAAAGTTACATTTCATGGGCGAAATAACCGGTTTGTGCGCAAGCCAGTTGAGGGTAAACGCACCCGGCACCAAACAAACTCTCCGCATTATAGGAAAGAAATTGTTGACGACGTCCTGATTTTCTGTTCGAAGTACGGTAGCTAATGAGCGTTACGGTCAGTCCGCGGAGGGTACGGGGTGCCGGTGTTTGTATTTTGCCACGGCTTTTAAGTGCGCATGTTCGTCCACCCACTGCGCGAAGTCGTAAAAATCCGAAAAATGCTTCTTGCCACTGCGGATCTAAATGTAAGTTATCTATGCTGTGACCTAATGACAACACGTCATCAATTCGTAACCAATTGTTACAACATGAAACGACGAAAGTTTTAAAATTTTAAGGTCACTAATTGTTACATAATTACAGGGTGTTTATTTAAAACTTATCAAATAAGTTAACTTCGAAAAGAGACATATTTAAGAAAATCGCCGAAACACGTCAAGATATTTATTAAAGGGAAACGTAGTTTATACGGCGCCCCTTGAACACCTTAACCACTAGGGCTACAGCCTCCAAAATTTTTAAAAGAGAAGGAGTGTCAAGTGATACATTATTTTAAAGCTCCTGCTGAGTACTTTATAACCCTAAAATATAACGTCAATACCTTTGCCAACTTGAAAATAGCGGTACATTAAATATAATCTAAATACCTGATTTGCGGATGGCCATATTTCCGAGACTAAGAAAGTAAGATTTTTTTATCTTTGGACAAACCACGAGGGCTAAAACCCTAAATACTAACGTACCGTGGGTGTCTTAAGCGAGGTAAGAGGGAGTTTGTTGACACGGAACTTAAATACTTGAAGATTTGGGAACACACAAAAAATAAAATTCTTGCAAATAGAATATGGATTTTCTTGAAAATCTATTTTTAACTTAAAACAAATTTTCTTGAAGGAAAACAATATTCTTGCTCCAAGAAATTACATTATTTTCATATTAAATAATATTATTCTTACCATGTATTCTTCAAGCAAGTATATATTTTTAAAATAAGACACAATTTGTCTGAAATTAAGAATATTATGATAAGAGATATTTAAGAAAACCTATTCTTACAGGAAAATTTAAATTTCTTTAGCCAAGACAAAGTAATATTTTTATTCTCTACTTAAAACATAATTTTACTTTGGACTAAAATTCTTGTTGATTTAATATTATTTTTGTTAAAGACAATGTCTTTTTTAAAAGAAAACTAAAAAATATAAGTATTTTACAGTCAAAACAATTTATATTTATTTCTTTTACTTAAGAAAATATAGGTTTTGTATTATTAAACCAAAATATTATATTCTTGGTCACCATAATTAGGTACCAAAGGTATTTCATTTATTCATTTTTGCAAAAAACGTTGCCCAGGAAGGTGCGTATCGGCGAACCAGGACACAAAAAACGCTTTCTTCCACACTGCAAGATTATAAGAAGTTAAAAAAATTGTCCAGAAAGGTTGACTAGATAGCCAAAAAGTAAGATGGCTGCAGACCGAGGAGGATTTTGAGAAAAACGTCGGCATCACCATGGCCTAAGTGCTAACGAACACCACATAAATGGTAATAAACTTGACAGAAAGGAGGTGTAGACTCCGAAAAAACCAACGAAATTGGATTAGTGCGATCCTGCTTGTAGAAATGGAGAAAAACGCGTCGTCCCTCAGGCACGTTATACTACCGGATTTGGATTTAAATAGTAAGTCAGACGATTTTTTAAAGCTTTTGTTCAAAAAAAAAATATATTTTAATAAACTGTAAAACATATTTTTTTAATTATTTTTAGTTAGTTAACCTCAATTTTTACTGAAAATCATAATCAATAGGAATTTTTTTGTTTATACACTTTTAAGTACTTTCTGCTAGTCTCAAAAGGTTTTAGGTAGTCTCAAAAATTTTATTTTTAAAGTCTTGATTTTGCAGTTATAAACCACCATGTAAATCCTACAAAAATTTTTGTAATAGCTTTTAGCATTTCGGATAAAGCAAAAAATTTATGAAGAATAACTTTTTTCGAAATATTAAAAATATATTTTTTTACAGGTATATAGTAAAGCTCATCCGTGGTTACACATTGTAGTTTTATGGGGTAGTTGGATCACCGTGCTGAAAATATCCACACTAAAGCTACTATCGTGCCGAGACTATCGGGAACTTCCGTGAAATCTTCACAAAGAAAGTACTGGAGAATATACTAGAAATGCCGGATGCAGAGCACCAAAACCTCTTGTTTTTATTAACATCAGAGCTGTACCAGGGAGATTTCCATTAATAGGATCCTAGACGCCTCAGCAGAGTTGGCTCTAAGAGACGTCCAGAAGGTCTAACATAATATCATAAAATTATTATACTATTAAAAACTTTGTTTTGTACTCTAACAATAATAATTGTGAATAATAAAATTTTTATAACAATCTTTTGTTTTAAATGAAAACTAAGTAGTTTTATTTGAAGAAAGTATTTAATTATGTTATTCTTTAACCAAGACAACCCTAAAGTAATATATTCTTGGCCAAAGAAATGTATTCTTAACTTAAGTTTTAATTTGTTTTTGCCGAAGAAAACATATGTTTTAAATTGATCGCTTGACAAGAATATATTTTCTCCAATGAAATTAGTGCTTTTCTTCGCTAGATAATCGCGTCGACAAAAAAATATCTACAAAGAAATCATTAATATTCTTAACTTAAAAAATATGTTTACTTAACTGAATCTACCTTTATGCTTGTACTAAAATAATGTTTTTAAGAATATCATTTACTGATAAGAAGAATATATTCTTTTCGTTATATACAACTCACAACGTGTCTTGAGTCAAAGCAAATTGTTTTAAGTTAAGATATCTTTTTTTGTGTGAAGGAAGGAAAGACCGCCGCGGGCAGCAGGTTCCACATTCTAGAAACTTTAGGGATAAAAGAACGAACAAAGTGGGAAGTTCGGGTCTTGTCCAGTTGGACCGTATAGGGATGCATACGCGCGGAACCACGAGTTTCTCTGTTGGGAACCGTAAGTGGGGGAACTATACTGGACAATTCTTCAGAGCAAAAGCCGTGAAAGGACCTATAAAAAAGCGATAGATCCCCCACAGCCCGACGATGGGCAAGAGAAGGAAGTCTTTCTGTAAGTGAAGGATCATTAATGAGACGAATAGCTCTTCTTTGAATAGAATCATGAATGCTTAGGGTTGTGGGGGGCGCATTCCCCAGATATGAGAACAATATTCTAAGGGAGGTCGGATTTGGGACACATATAAAGTGAATAAATTAGAAGGGGAAAAATACTTTTTGGCTCGAAAGAGAAATCCAAGCATTTTTGAAGCTGCCGTGGCTATAGATACAATATTATGTTTATGCCAGTTAAGGTTACTTTCAAATGTGACGCTCACAAGATTGAAGGTGTCTTTGCTCTGAAAATTTAATGTGGTATTTTATTAAAGCTTTTCAATATATCTTTTAAATAGTGATCTAATATACGAGGTGCTTCGAAAACTAAAATATACTTTTTGTCCTACCCTGTATATTATCACCAGTATCACAAATAAAAAGATGTTTAAAAGCGCTTTAAGAAAATACCACATCAAGTATATCCAACTTTATTAGTTTTTGAAATATGGCGATCCAAATCAAGTATTTAGGTAATATTTAAAGTACCGCCATTTTGTAGTAGTAGGTAAAGGTATTGACCCTATATCAGATGCTTTAAAATGACGAAACCTCAAAATGTTTAACCTTTATATTTATTCCAGGATCTTTGACCAAATATATAATACCTATGACCAATTAACTAATTGTTACTAGCTTTCAGAATTTGTATTTTTAATTTAAAATTACATACATAATATTAGGGACTTATTGGAATAGACAAATAGTGCTAGCAGTATTAAGAGAAAAACCTTATTATTATATTACTGCTAAACCTTAACGCGCCTATGGGAAGAAGTGTTTATTGGTCAACATGACATGCTTGTATTATTTTTAACCTAAAACCGGAATATTATTTGTTTTTATTTATAGTCTATTTTATTTATTTGTTTTGTATAGTTACAAATAAAGAAGTTCTAACTTTTTTGTATATTTTAAAGACAACATTTAAAAATAAACAAAAATTACTCGAATCCTTAACCTCATTTCGATTTCAAATGTCAAAATAAGGAAGGGAAACGACCGACTATATTTTAGCACAATTAAAGTCTAGCAGTAACTTTAATAAAGTTTTCCTTATTTAAAACCACTTATGAGCATGCATAAAGTCAAAATACTGCTGAATTTATTACTGCTAGACCTTATATGAGTTCTAATAATTCCCTATTCTTGTCTTTTAATATCTCTATTTACTACAGTACTCCGTTAATCTTGCTAACCAATTAATTAATCAGACTGACCAATGTTGACCACTTTGTGACCAAATGCATCCTTATTGCTAAATATTATAGGAAATATATTAAAACAAGAAGTGTGTTTCCATTCAACTTTAAAATTCATTGAAACACTCATACATTAACAATCAATGGACCCTATACCCACGTTACCGGTGATAACGAACTCCGTAGGGACGTTTTAGGGGGTGATTTATTTCTTTTAGAGCTAGATTTATCTATCACGAAAAGAGTGTTTGTTTGTAAGTCATTTTAGATAAACGTATTATCAAACTAACTCTCAACAGGCATGTGACAAAAGCTACTTATCGGATAGAAAAAGTGTGCCTATATTGTAAGGCAAATTTAATCCTATTGGCCAACACTAAAGCAACTATACATCTACATACGTAGTTTATCAGTTAAATGGTATTTCCTATTTGTATTTTAATAGATTTTTTAGGGTACTAGAAGTTCTTAGAACTATTCTTTTTTAATAACCATTTGTTTCTATGCATTACAATTACAGCCCTGATAATAAAATAGAATAACTTCTGGTTTGTAAAAATGGCAGTTATGTAGGTATTGTAAATTTTTTAGTAACTTTTATTTCGTGATATTGGAAACAGTTACTTACCTCTGTTGGTAACATCGTTCGAGTGCTGCAACCGGCAAATTATGACTGAAGAAACGAAACGGCCATATTGAAAATTATATTAGCGTGACAAGTGACAAAGTTACCAACAGTAGTAGTTGCTAGTGATAAAAATAAAGTTACTAGTAAATGATTCACGCACTATCCGTCGTTTCATTGTACAGACTTAGATACGAAGAAGGTATTCCAGTGCTTCTATGGGGTGATTACAATAAACATATTAAAAAATTATTAGCGCAAGAAAAAAAAATAATAAAAGTTTTTTTTTTAATATTACTGTTACACTTTTATTTATCTGAATAAGAAGCAATATTGGCAGTAGTCACCAAAAACACACTTTAATTTTTTTACTATTTCTTTTTTTGTGACCAATATCAATATGCTTAATAACCTTATCTCCGTGTTTAATTCATGATAACACGAAACAGTATCTAAAACCAGATCACACCAATCTTCTCATCAATATGGGGTAATGATCCGACAAATAATAAAACCGTTGGGCGTACCGTATCTAGAGTAATTATTAAGATAGAAATGTCAAATGTTCAACGATTTTATTGTTTGTCTGATCAATACCCCAGATTAATGAGAAAATTGGTGTGATCTGGTAGCTAGGACTTACCGAATTATTTTTTAGCTTTAAGTACAATAAAATCGTTTACCATAATAAAAATTCATAATTTATTTTTAAGTTTTTATTTTTCTTGTTGATTGATACTTCTTATTTTATTGAGCTCATTTCATTTCTTACTATAACAAACCAGAAGTAACCAACGATCTTATGTTAAAGTAATTGTGGAAAATATGTAATTCGCCATTTTGTGGGCGGCGGTCATCTTAAATTTTAATTTTATTTATGGTGATCTCTATTCTACCAACCAAGTCCTTCGATTTGATAACCATATCAAGGAAGTTGTAAAAATATATTAAATTAGCCATTTTGTAGCTGATACATTGTAAATAAATTAACGTGTACTATACTATACCTACTTTATTACACAAATAAATTACAATTAAATTTCTCCTAAATATATCTGCTGCAGTATAAATGCATCTTCTGCCGGAATTTTCCCAAGGGATATATAGCAAATCGCAAAGTTCTCTAGTGTAATGCATCCAACGTATTAGCTGCTAAACAAAATATCTCTGGTAAATTACGTATATTTTTAACAAATAAAAAATATTTTACCGTTTATTTTATATCCCGTTTATTTTCTTCTTGATTTATTAGCTTATTATATTATAAAAAACTCAAAGATTTTACTGTTTATTAACGCACTTTAGTCGCGGTCAAATGGTAATTTTAGGAAAATGGCTTCTATCTAGGCAAATACTTTCTGCCTAGAAAAAGTGTAATTTTATTTTTAGATGCCAATTGCCTAGGCAAAGGATATTTGACTAGTCAATTAGCATTTGATTTTATTTGCCTACGCAATTTTTAGACAATTGGAAATAGAAATAAACAAAATTTAAAACACCCAGTACATCCTTAATGTCCAACTAGAAGTCAACAACTCTCCGTTATTATATATTTTTAGCAAATATAAAAAACAAAAGTTAAAAAACCATTTTTCTACCCAAAAAATGATAAAAGCTTGAAATTTTTATTTATATCTTAATGTTAGTTTAATTTACACGTCTGAAGAAGCTACAGTGTTGCGAAACACGTGTCACAAGTTGTGAATAAAAGTGGAACTTTAACAATCAAAAATAATAATAATAATAATAATAATAAAATAAAAGTGAAGTTTTAACAATCAAACAGTGTTTTATTTAAATAAAATCATTGATAATGGAGTTAGACGGCCATGCAATACTGTCACTTTGGCAAATTACACGTGCTTTTGCTTTTAACTGTAATCTGCAAAACGCACTGTATGCCTTATATGTTATCGAATATATTACAGTTATTTGTCTAACAAGGACCACAAATTAATATCATGAAGTCATTTGCCCAGGCTGAAAGCATTTGCCCAAACAGAAGCTATTTTCCAAAAATTACTATTAATAAATCACTTTTGATTGAATCAAATATCTTTAAAATAAAGATATAACAAAAGCTTAAACAAAAAAAAAATATTTTGAAAACGGTTGCTTAGAGCAATTCTCACAGATCCGGTATACCTTTTTTGTGTAAAAAAACATATTTGAGTTTAATGTTTTAAAATGGTTTTACTTAACTTGACCCGTTTGTTATTTATTTATTTCTTTGTTTGGGTCAAATCTAGTAAAATTTCGCACCTTTGCTGACGACCGATCTATCTGAAATTTGGTACACACTCTTAATTTTGATGACAATATAATATATTATATTTTTATGATAGTAAATTCAAGATGGCCGCCGATACAAAATGGCGGAGTACATATTACTTTACTACAACCTCAATATGGGTATCAAACCAAAGGGCTTGATTGGTAGAATACAGCACACTATTAAAATATAAATCCAAGATGGCCGCAGCCACAAAGGGCTTATTACATATGTTTTCTACAACAACCTCAATATGGGTATTAATTAAAAAAGCTTGGTTGGTAGAATAGAGCTATGAAAAAAAATCCTTGATGGCCGCCACCACCAAATGGCGAATTTTACCACACCGATCTTCTCATGAATCTGGGGTATTATCAGACAAATAATAAAGTCGTTGGACATATACAATTTCTATTTTAATATTAACTCTGGATACGTTGCGCTCTAACGGTACGTTAGTATTTAGGCTTTCAGCCTTCGTGGATTGTCCAAAGATAAAAAAAAAAACGATTTTATTATTGGTCTGATTAAGTAATTTAATTAAAAAAGGTAAAAAAATTGTTCTGTGAGAATTGCTCTAAGCAACCGTTTTCAAATATTTTTTTGTTTAAGCTTTGTTATATCTTTATTTTAATTTTAATTTTAATTTAATTTTAATTGCAGATTACAGTTAAAGCAAAAGCACGTGTAATTTGCCAAAGTGACAGTATTGCATGGCCGTTTAACTCCATTATCAATGATTTTATTTAAATAAAACACTGTTTGATTGTTAAAACTTCACTTTAATTATATATATATATATATATATATATATACCTATATATATATATATATATATATATATATATATATATATATATATATATATATATATATATATATATATATATATATTAAATAAAGGTAAAGTTCTTTGGGCATATGGCTCATCAATGACTGTAAAAATTAATAAATAAAAATAAACAATACCCTGTAAGAATTCGGCTACTATGGTTGGTTGTTTAAAAATTACGGAGTCTCCAAAAGAAAATGGAATACCCCGGGCCCGACCAAGACGGTGACACGTGTTTCGTCTTCATTAAGACTTGTCAAACCGCTTCAGGTCGCTAGACGCCTTGATGAAGCCCCGACTGACTGTAAATATTCTTTCCGTCGTTCAGAACTAATAAATACAGACAGCGGTGCCATCTCACCAAGAAATTTAAAAACAACCAGCCATAGCATCGAGAGGTTAAAGGTGGTAGGTAAAAGTGCGCCATCTAGTTGTATATGGCGAAAGTTAAAAATGCAACATACTGTTATGCCAACAAACCATATGGAAACCGTTTGTAAGGTAGGGTAATAAAGCCTATGACCTACTTCAGTGGGCTGAGGGACACAATTTTATAAAACACCAATTTCCAACAAAATTACTTTTTTCTCCCAACACACAAGTTTCTAACAGGAATATATAAAAATCACAAAAAAAATTACTGGTATATTTTTACTTGTTGTTTTTTTGGCAAGAATTATTAATCCATATGTTGATACCGCACCCTGTAAAAAATATTTGCTACTAAAAAAAGGCCTCCGCTTACTAAAAAGTAAAGTAAAGTAAAGTTTATTGGTCTGTTTAAACCCAAAATACTATATTTTGTTGCGAGTTTTTAGATGTGGGCCTTATTACACCCCGCGCCTTATTTTCCGCAGGTACCTTAATTTAATTTTATAGGTTAGACATTAAACAGTTTTGGCAGTTTTTCTTAGTTATTTCGTTTTAAGGTTTCTTAAATAGTAATATATTGTGAAAAAGGCCACAAACTTTTAAAAGTTATTCTGTCTGAAGATTTTTGGTAATTTACTAAATGGATCAATCTACTGGAAAAAAACGGACGGTCAAAGCAATTTGTAAAGCAATGAGGCGCAGTAGCTCTTTAATTCATTAAAGTTTTACCTGAAAATACCTTTTGGGAAAACGTGACTAAACTAAGCAGCCAAACAAAATTCTTTACGAAATTTGTAAAAACGCCAAGTTTTCTCTTACCCTCCAACTTGCCGTCATTACCTACTCTCGCCAAGGCGGCAGTAAATTGCCGGACGTGACTAAAAAGTTTTTATATAGCAGGGCAGAAATACTGTTTTCCTGCCATTGACATAATTTTTTTGGGTATAAATATATTATAAAAAACTTTTAGTTTGGAAACAAATAAATTCTTTATTTAAAATGCTAATATGTAATATAAGAGATAAACTATAAGAACTGTTAATGACCGAAAATTAGCCGTTTTAAAGAAAAAAATTCCAAACTTATATCTTTTTATTAATAATATCAATTAATTTTGCACCTTAATTATTTAAAAGCATATATATGCCTTACAGCGTAAAATAAATACATCATACATATCATATTTAATAATTAACTGTCTCTAAAACAATATATTTCTTGCTTATTATATATAATTTTCCGAAAAAATTAAAAACCCATAGGATTCCTTACACATTTAGTAACGTCGTAGGCGACCTGGTGTCGGTGGGAAAAAATAAATACCACGTCGCACAGTGCCTTAAGCAATTGACAAAAATTATAAAATGTATAAAATAAAGTATTTTTATACTTCTAATCGTAAAGATGGATAACCGGCTGCAAAATACAAAAATACAATAGGTATTTTTTCCACTAATTTCTATTTCTTCTATATATATATATATATATATATATATATATATATATATATATATATATATATATATATATATATATATATATATATATATATATATATATATCGTGATTCTTACTAAAAATATCAAGCTCTAATTTATAAACGAAATATGGAATTTACCGAAAGAGGTATGTTTATAATCAATACTATAATATATTTTGTATATCTTGATTATAATGTTATAAATGGGCTTCGAAATATATTGTCCAGATTTTATACATATTTTGTAAATTAATTAACTTTACTAAAGGATTTTAAAAAATCATTTAATATCGTATCGTAATTATTACGTTCTTATTTAGCTATGCTTATGTGCTTTTAATTTTTATTCCGGCTTTCTGCGTCTGCCTGCGACCAAGCTTATTTCATTTATTTTTCCAGAGCAGGTTGAGACTTGCTGACCTCGTAGACACATGGTTAGAGAGAAAGAAGCAAAATTTTTAATAGACCTAATTATAGATGCTTTTAAGAATCAAAATCCTAAGAATCCAAAAATAATTAGTAAAACCCGCTAATTGTAAAAATTATGTACAGTTTTTGTATATGGTAAGTATAAATACCTTAAACCAGTCCAATTTCAAATTTACACCCTCTCAACTTTTTTTTCTTTAATCCTACAAAATTAATAAAAATATCAGTTTATTGGTTATTTCAGTAGTTTTCAAATCAATGATCAAATTTTTATTATCTGCTTAAGATATACAGGGTAGGACAAAAGTACAATATTTAAATGCCATATCCTGTATATTATATCACCATAATAAAGATCGTCCAAAGAGCTTTAAAAAAATACCAAATTTGATATGTCTATCTCTTATAGTTTTGGAAATATTAATTTCGTCCAACAGCTTGTGCCTTGTGTGGTCGGGAAAAAATTGTTTAAGAGATTCTGGCATACATTAATACAAGTAATGTTTACCCAAAGTGAAATCACATTTTATTTTAAATATGTATTGCTGTATCAAATCTGAAAATATCTGAAAGATTTGTTTCTGGTACGCGAGTAACACGATATGCTTTTTATTGACGGAAATACTCATTGCAATTCTGAGGAAGCTGGATGTATTTACGAAGAAAGTTTTCCTGATCGAAGCCCACCAGCTAGAAGCATCTCAAACTCGTTTTAAATAAGTAACGGCACGTATTGGTAAGCCCTATCATTTTTTCTAGTAAATGTAATGTATTTATAGCGTAAATAAATAAAAAAATATAACAATTTGATGAATCAGTTGCTGTCCTCGTGCGCTCGTATCCCTGTTGTGTTGCAACTTTGCCAGATGTTTACCTCTTAAAGCTACGAATATTATTTCCTTAACACCCTGTATAATATACATTTAACTTAACGAGCTTTGTTTTACACAAAAAAAATACAAATTATTAAACTTATTGAACACCAATGTCGATTGTTCATAAATTTTTCTAAGTCTTGACAATTTTAATTAAACGAGATGTGAATCGATAAAGGTCTCCCTCTGTATTAAGAAAATGCTAAAGGGAATTTTCCCTTATAGTTATTAAATCAGAAATAGACGAACACACATAACTCCCTCGATGACAATATTTAGTAAAGTCACTGCAAGAAGTATTTTGTAAAAATACGTTATATCTTTATTGTTTAACTTTCAAATAAAATAGAGAACATAAAAACTTAAGAAATGAACAGCACCTAAATCTTATTTTCTAATAGCATATGTCACTGCAGTAGGTTGTTCTTAGGTAAATAAAATGATATATAAATATTTTTTTAACTGAAAGAATTTACAATTTGACTAAATAACAATTATTAAGTTATGACTTCTAGTGTTATTATAAGTAAACGGAAAGATTTACCTATAACCAGTAAAAAAATTACTCGGTAAATAGGGCAGTTAAAATTACTACACATAAAAATTAACTAAATTCAAGAGGGATAGTATTACATTCTAAGACCTAGTGGATGGCAGACCGTCTGTATTTTACCAAAGCTCATATTTTTCTCAATGACTCTCCTAAACCTATTTAACATGAAATAGGGCTTTACCAAGCCGAGAAAGGGTAGCCATGAAGTCACTCAGGTAAGACCGGTAACTAAATTTTACCAAAGTATTTTATGTTTTATTTGTTATCTGGGAGATTAAATTTAAACAAAATATTATTTGGCTTTACTCCAGAATAAAATTAAAAAATGTATTTAACATTTTAAGAAAATTAAAACTTTTATACATTATAAAGAACTATTTTGCTCTTACGTAATATAATAAAGTTATTATTACTTTAAAAGAAATAAAATAATGAAATATTCAATATTAAGTTACTTAATATTATATTACTTAAATAAATTTTTTAATTTTATTCTGGAGAAAAGCCAAATAATATTTTGTTTAAATTTTACCAAGTTTGGCAATAGTTTACCAAAGCTACCGTTTGGACACATTAAAGAGACTGTAATGAAAAAATATTGGCAGACGATTTAGCTGGTTGTAATTTGGTTGCAGATTTTTATAATATTATATTTTATAATCATAAAGTCTGCCACAAAATTACAACCAGCACAATCGTCCACAATTTTTCTTTTTGGCCACATTATATATATACTCTTTAATGTATCCAAACGGCAGCTTTGGTAAAATACTACCACATTAGGTCAAATTTAGGTAGATACCTGACTTACCTGAGTGACGTCATGGCTACCCTTGCTCGGCTAAGTAAATCCCCATCTCATATAAGGTAGGTATAGGAAAGTTATTGAGCAAAATATGAGCTAAAATACAGACGGTCTGCCATCCACTGGCTCTTAGTCCATAAAAGCAGCTAACATTTTTAAACAATAACGCAAAAACAAAAGCTGACTATTATACATATATCACATGTATTTGCTGTGACAAAAGTACCCTTTTATGGTTTTAAAATATTAAATATATTTATTAGAAACGTCTAGTTTTTTCAAATATAAAATTTAAAAAAATGTTTAAAGTTATGGGTTACAAGTCTTAAAAATAGGAAAATGCCTAGTAAAGACTAATACCCTAAAGGTGCGTCCAGATGTGAACCACCACCTGCAGCCGTACCTCGTCGCGAACCACGTTGTGAACAGAAATTTTGCAACTACAATAGCCCCGTCCAGATTTGTATAATGACCTGCAACCGTACCACGTCAAGAATATATCTGCACCTCGGAACGAAAGCCGTCGTGAACCTGATAAGTGTTGCAGCTTGAGGTTTGGCCCGATCCACAGCTTGTCGAGAAAGTAACATCCAAAGAATGTGTACGCGACGTTGCAACCACATACGCTGCATCAAACCTCGCACTACAACTATTTATGCGATTCATATTGTGGATCGGGGCGAACCTCAAGCTGCACCTCTTATGCGGTTCGCGACGGTGTTCGTTTCGACATCCAAATATGCTTAAGACTTGGTACGGTTGCAGGTCGTGTTTCAAATCTGAACGCACCCTAAGAGAACGCGGAACTACCCACATATCACAAAAAACGCAATACGAAAACCTATGTCACTAGTCACTTCTGGATTATGTTATCCAGGCGGAGTCTACAATTTTACGTAACTTTCAAATAACACTCAGCCACTCATCTTATTCACTCATTCAGTTATTAACTGTGCGACTAGTTAGGTTTTTGCCATTAAATTTTATTTCTTTTATGAGTTTTATTAACTAACTACTTTTTACTTTTTCTCGGACTGCAACTATTTAACTTGCAGTCTAAAGTTTGGCAATCGCTCTTACTAAACTTACTTTAGTAAATTAATCCATTTTAAAAATTAAAAATCCCAGTCTGTATCACTCAAAACATGATTTAATGGACGTAGCGTTGAGTACTCTAGGTCAATATTTGAAGTAGTTAAATTAGTAAAATCTTATTGATGTAAGCGGGTGAAATTAGATTCTGTATACTTGAATATAACAGTTTAGGGTTTGTAAGAGCTCTTATATAAATTTCTGGCTAAAACATAATGGACTTTTGTTTGCTTTCATATCAAACTGACGTAGACGATATCTAAAGAAATTGTTAAGACGAGGGTGGGCTAAACATACACTGTGTCCGAAATTGGTAGGGAATGTATTGGGATATTGAAAACTAAAGGGTGGTCCAACTGGAACGCATGATGGTAATTGTAAATAAAACAAACATTTTTAAAAAAATTCTTAATATTCTTTATTATGATAGAAGAATCTATGACAATTACGTGTGAAATAAAATATCGCCCAAATGCTCGCCACGTCCTCGGTGACATATCTATATCCGATGGTCCATATTTTCAATGACTCTCAGACATAATTGTGTTTCAATGTCGTTTGTGTGCCGAATTATTTAATTTATTTTGGATTCGTTTAAAAGCGAAATTGCTGATCGAAAAGCTGATGCATCCACAAAAAGTGACTGTTTGGTGCGGGTAATGAGCTACCGGTGTCATCGGGCTGTACATCTTTAAAAATAAGGTAAGCCAAGCGTCATTTTTGTGGACAGAAATAAAAAATATGGACCTGGACGATATGGGGTTTCAACAGAATGCACACTTGCAACACAGCCAAAAAAACAATGGCTCTTTTTCTCGAGAATTCAATAACAGTGTCATCTCTTGTCGTGGCAGTGTTAATTTGCTACCATGATCATGTATTTTGACATCTTTGAACTCCTTTCTTTTAAAATATTTAAAAAAGTATATGTCAACAAGCCAACACCAATTCATGACCAAAATGATAAGAAAATTCGGCATATTAAATTAAAGACATTGAACTCCAATTATGTCTGAGTCATTAAAAACATGGACCGTTGGATAAATGTATGCCACCGAAGCCGTGGCGAGCATTTGGCTGATATCTTGTTTCACTCATAATTGCCATAGATGATGTCATGCGTTCAAGTTTGATCACCCTTTATAAAATATTCAAAGATGGAAAGTTGTAAGTCATTCATCCGCAAATTTAATGCCGTTTCTATGACCGCTGTATCTTGTTTGGCTTTTAAAATATTTTAAAAAATTAATAGTGTGTATTTTAGGAAAAGTGCTGTGTAATTTTATTATTTTTATTTTTTGGAGAAATGCATCCCTGCGAGATTCCACTATCAACTTTTAATTTTTATCGCGGTCATTTTGTTTTTCAGCACATTTTTTAAGACCGTTTTTTTAGAAAGATGTGTATCATTTCATAAACACAAAAATATTTTATTTTGAAGTCAGAAAACGAAAAATAAATTTTTGTCGTAAGGGTTTTGTCGTAAACAAATAAAAACCATTTCTCAGCATGGTCATATTGATAACATACAATTTGGTAAATTAAATCGTATTAAGTTAAATTAATAGCCTAAACAAAAAATGGTTTTATTAGTTAAGAAAATAAAGAAGATGTTATACGATAATTGGTAAAGCAAACTGTGTATATGGCCCTATTTTAGCATGTTTATTAGACACATGGCAGAGTGTCAAGCCAAGTTCAAGCAAAGGAACTGGCTACAGCGCCGCGTGTAATATTACACGAACACCTTGGTGCCACTCTTTATAAGTCAAAACCTATTTAACGTAAACAGATAAAACTACTTGTGGTTAATTATATGCATAAGGACAACTAAAACCCTTAAGTTTATGAAGCTAGCTCAAATGGTTAGAAAGATATGAAGTAAAAGTCATCAATTTTCCACTGACTGACTGACTAACCCATTTTTATCCAAGTTATGGAATGAATGGTGTGTGAATGAGAAGGAGTAGGGGTCAAGGTACAATAAGCCTTCAGGCTGCAGTGCACCACCTAGGGGGCGGTCGTCGGACCTGGGTGGGATGACCCCGAAAGGATGAAAAAAACCCATTTTTAGATGACCCAGAAAGATAAAATTTGAAAACTAGCGCGATAATGGTGTGTAGCCGTTGAAAAAATCATGAAATGAAAAAATATTAAAAAATAAAAGAATTAGGGGAGTCCTGATACAAAAAAGTTTTATAATTGTACCGTTTGAAATATTGTGCAATGTTTAGATACTGTTATTTCTAACGTTTATGAAAATGTAGATAATAGCAAAAATAAAAACTGCAAAATGCAACGAAAACGCAAGAAAAACTATTAAACCTAAATACCTATCAAGCCTTCTTTACAAAAAGTAATGATATCCCACCAAAAACATAAATGTAAAAGCGTAAGTCAAGTTCAATAATAAAATTATGCTTGGCTGTGGGCCTCGCCGCAAAAAGAATAAAGAACTCAATGAGTGCCACGTTTTGTACAAAATCCAAATATCTATATGAGATCCTAAAGTAGGTTAGATTATTATTTATTTTAAAAATGCAGTGGAATTATTTTCTTAAGAAATATTATCAGCAAATATCTTTCGGATGGCAGTGATTAAAATAATATATTTTCTTACGTACATACTTGTAGTACCTCACCTATTTATGGATTTGGGATCTTAAATTTATTTATTAAAACGTTTACCCATAAAATAGACAATTTTTAGGTAGCAAAAATATATACATTTTGGAACAAATAACACACAGGCTGTTTTAATTTATTTCATATTGATTATAAATAGGTATATTTTAATTTATAGCTATAAAAGGCCTATTATAAGCCGCGTTTGACTATAATCAGAATTTTATTAATAGTGAAAGGAAGGTGCTAATTACGAAACAATTATTAAAGAATTGAATTAAGTGCGAGATTTTCGATAAAAAATTTGAAAGAAAAGCAAAACTAATTGGTTACTTTTAACAAAAAATACTATTTCGTCTTTTAAATTTAAAAAACCTAATAGCAAAATAAAAATTTAATAATATAACTATGATTTTTTAAATAATTAGCTAATTTGAAAAAAAATAAAATAAAAAGAAAAAAAGGAAAAATAATGTACAATATGTTGCATATGTTTATAAGCTGTTTGCCGATTTTTTGCAGAATTATTCCTGAAAGTTTTGGTGCCGTTTCTGGACAGCCTGAAAAAGAACTGTGTACTTTTCTATTGTATCACTATAATTAACCATAAATATTTGTATAAATATGTTATCCTTTTTAAACCCTGGATGTTAACACAAAACTCAATTTTTCAACAAAACAATTAATCTCAATAGAAAAAGATTAATCCAAGTGTATGTGCTGCAAGACTTAAAGTCGCGGAATTAGACATTTTATAAGGTTGCCAATTATCTGTACGTTAGTTTAAACAGATTAACAGCAACGTTGTACATTTATTTAAGCCCAAATACCTCAAGACCTACTTTAGAGATTAGTTTTTATCTTAACAACCCGACTTGTATTTTCAAAGTTTTTACTTTATTTCTTTTTCTTTTGGTATTTAAAGCTTACGCTCTAAAAACATTCAAACGTATTTTACGTTTATGCCCCAGAGGGTTTGGTTACACCAGCGACTGAACTTGCTGGGGTTAAAAAGCTTGACGATCCAGTAAAGGTTTTTTTAAATGTCCTTTTAGATGCATAAAAAACTTTACACATTTTTAAAAATATATTCAAATTAGTATAATTTCTCACTACAGGGAACCTCTCGCGGATCGAAAATAAAAATGTTAATTAAGTTTTAATTTTAATATTAAGACTTGATTTTTATGTCCTAATATCTTTTATATTCGGAAAAACTAGCTATTGAGCTTCTTTTAATCAATTTATCAAATTATAAAAAGAATTAAACAGGGACATAAGCGATAACAAGGTAACAAAAGAAGTCATTTTACTAGAATATATACATATATATAAACAATTCTGCCAATTTAACATTATTAACCACATGCGAAAACTGTAAATATTTATATAGTAATATTTTTTTTGTAAATATGTTAATAAGTATTACATCGCTTAATCTTTTTTTATTTTTGATTAGTTATAGTTATGCTTTACAAACCCAAAATATTGACTTTTAAAACGAAATTAGCTTTATAAGACCCATACTGATGCACACTTCTTTTGTTTATTTAATACTGAAAATATTCTAGAATATTTCTAGATATAAATGGACGCGATTGCTGAGCCATAAGTGTATTTTATTTTAAATTTCTTATTGGATTACGTAATTACGTAAACGTATACCTTAACGTTTTAAAGCAAATTGATAAACCAATATACAATATCTGCATTATTTAGAAGTAGGTACAAGTATACGTCTTATAATTTAATGGTTGTGATTACCCAAATTTAATCTATTACGATGTTAAGTGGGTTTTACACGGCAAATCTTTACTCCAACTTATTGTAACAGTTTTCAGGATGACAACCTAATATGTGTGGATTATAACCTATAAAAAGGTATAATTCACAATTGTTAGGTTGTCTTCCTGGAACTTGTTACAATAGATTGGAGAAAAGACTTGCCGTGTAAAACCAGCTTTGTTTAGCTCATAGTGTGACATAATCTACAGGTGACCACATATAACGTAGGTGATTTTTGCAATGGACCAAATGCATCATCAGCTCTTTTAGGTAACAAAAATATACATTAATTTTGTTTTTAACTTAGTTGGGAGAAAAGTGGATGTGACTTCAAAACTTCCCTTACAATAATAATGACCCATAAGAACCATTAAAAACAGTTTTTTTATTTAAACACTTTTTGGGTAAAAAAGTAACGGCGGGTGTATTTTCGACCAGAATCCCCTCGTTTACCTGCCCAAGAAAAAGGGGCTAATAAGGAAAAGTACATTTTAGACCATGTACGGACCATTGAATGTTTATGATCGGATTTACCTAATTATTAAATTAAATATCTAGTACCCTAATGATGGATAAAAGCCCCACTCAATAATACGCCTTAAAAACTAATATAGCAACATCAAATCTACTTTGTCTTCACATTATTTCGTTAACAACCAATGCAGAAAGTCGAATATTTTCTACCGAAGACAAAGTGAAGGATCATGGTTAGTTCTGGCTGGGTAAATCTTTTTTCTTAATTTCCTAATAACTCACTTAAGAATTGTTCCATAAAGTTGATAAGAATTATTACTTTAATTACCCATAGTGCGTAACTATAATTATCTAATAATATTTAAATCATTTTTTAAATTAAAACCTATGGGTTTTAGAAGAAAGCCTTTTATCTTAATTAAAAAAATCCAGGATTATGTGCTGCAAGAGTTTAACATATAGCATTAAAAATTTCCTAAAATTGCCAGTTAACTTGACGTAAATTTATACAGTTTGGCAGCAATGTTCTAAATTCACTCCAGTCCAAATACCTCAAGACCTACTTTGGAATTAGTATTTTATCTTAACATCCAGACTTATATTTGCAAAGTTTTTTCTTTGGAACGTTTTCTTTTCTTTCTTGGCATTTAGAGCTTACGCCCTAAAAACATTCTAACGTCTTTCACGTTTATGCCCCAGAGGGTTCTGTTACACCAGCGACTGAACTTGCCAGGGTTCAAAAACCGTGAGCATCCAGTAGAAGGTAAATGTAGCTGCTGCGATGGTTGCAGCATATTGAAACGGAGCTTTTAACAACCGCACTACGTGTGGTTTTAATATGTAATGCACGTCTTGAGGTCCACTGGCGCGTGTAACTCAGCACGCGGCTGAAAATCGGAGAAATAGCAAATAAAAAGTTCCAGAATGCAGTAGAAGATGTGCTGCTCTGTAATCGTGATGTGCAAAAACCTGTCTAGACACTATTAATTTTTAAATTGGGTAAAAACGTGTCTTTAAATTTAATAATAATTAAAATAGTTTGTATAGAAAAGTAGTAAAAAAATATTTAGGGCCTTTTTATTAGAAGTAAGTAGTTAGTTTTTTACCACTACTACTGCATTACACTTTGGGATCATGAATCAATTTTTAAAATTATTAATTTTTTTGAACAGATTGCAAATTAAAAAGTTTTCTATTTATTGCAAACCTACCTGTATACATTATACACACCCACACTCATAAAATGGCCTGACCTGTATTAAAAACAGTCATGGTATTAAGTTTAATATAAATTTAATGTTTTATTACATTTTTATTACAACAACAAAATTGATTTAACATATTTTTGATGTACAGGGTGTTTCTAAACAAATGCGACAAATTTTAAAAGGAGATTCCTTGTTTATAATAATTGGTAGTTTGCAATATAGGCATGAGCTTAAAAGTCAATTATTAGGGAGATATCGCAAAAAAAAATAACCCTTCTTTTTCTCCTTGAAAAGAAAATGAGTATTGTTTTTAGACAACTAAGTAATGCCAAATAAAGACATATTACAAATGCCTTAATAGGTGACAGATAAATGGATTTTTTAATAAAATAAATTTCTTCCTCCTGGCACGTCATGATTTAGATTTAATTTTTTTATTTAAAACTGATAAATTTAATGAAAAAATACAAGTAGTCCATTTCCACCACTTTTATTAATTTAAAAAAATTAAAAAAATATTCAAAAGGTGTATTTCTATTATAGAAACATTTTTTTAGGATCATAAAAAAAATATTATTTTCAGACATTTTGGTACCGCGATATCTTCCTAATTGTTGAGTTTTAACCCTATGTTTTCATAGCAAACTACCTAGTATTTTAAACAAGGAATCACTTTCTTAAATGGTTTGCATTTGTTTAGAAGCACCCTGTATAAATGATTGAGAGAAAATAAAATTATTTTTAAAACCAAAAAAAAAAAATTTTGTTTTACAGATAACTACGGACCTGAAATGTTTAAATAAAATCATTATGGAACAATACTTGCATAGAGAACACTTGATTTGTTTAATAGTCTATTTGGAAATTATCGTTTAATAATATTATTATCTAGATTATCATTATTGTTTAAAAGGTTGCTTTAATATAATCTTATTTGGTCTAACCCTTTCAAGTTATCTCTTTTCTAACATTATTATGCAGGGTGATATGAATTCGTTCATATCAAGTATTTAATAGCTAAATAACTCAAAATTCCCTCAAGCATTTTCAATAAATCTAAAAGGGGATTTTGTCGCTTCACAGTTTGTTAAATTAACAATGTCTAGACCTAGCAAACTTTAGAATTAACTGTATTTCTTGTCAATAAGTGATGAACATGCTTTTAGTCTTTTAGTTAAACTTTTACTGCTTGCTTAAAAGTTGCTATTTTAGAAAAGTTCTTTCAATTTAAAAATAAGCTGGTTTAAAAAAATGGTTTAGGTGTAAATGCGATATTTATATAATTTTATTATTTTACTTAAGTTAAATAAAACTGTACTGTTATTTATAATATTATACCATGTGCTTAATTGCAAAATTTAAAAAAGCATCTTTCTGCATGGCCATATGAATATAACGTGGAAATTGAAGATGCTTCATGGTGTTTTAAAGACAATGTTTAAGTGCAAAGCAAGGATTTCCCCCAATTTTTTTACCACATTTTTAAACCTTTTTTTTACCAAGGGTGCTTAAAACACCAAAATATTTATCTTGTATGAATTATCACATTATAGCCATATGACCATGCGCAAATAGAAATACCTCTAATTTTTTAAAGCGAAAGCCAAGAAAAATAAAATTTTACAGTTAAATATGCCCCAAAATAAATTAGGATTTAAAAAGGATTTTAATTTTCGGAAAAAGCAACAGCGTACCATATTTTTTATAGAAACCTTCAACATCAAAAAATGTCTACTGGTACTGAGAAGGGGTGTCTTAAGTTTTATTAAAATATCAATATCAAACAGAATTAAAGTTATGTTAAAAAACCGATTTTTAACACCCTAAAACTCAAAAATTGCGAGGTTTAGTATATTATTATAATATTAGGTTTATGTGAACTGTTTTTCCTGAGCTGAGAAATCATATCCAGAATCTATCAATCAAATTAGACCCTGTATTTACCTAATTTTCCTTTTATAATAATTACTATGTTTAAATTCTTAATTTTATGACTCTTACAAATATATTTATATAAAGTGATTATTTTATCTTAAACTTAAATTTAAAAGTTTAGTAAGTAATAATAAATAAAAAAAGTTTAAACTTTAAAATAAATCATGTGGAGTTGGTGAGAGTTTTTGCGAATCCTAAATACATAATAAAAATTCTTATTGTAAATTACCTTTCTTCAACAAAAAAAAAAAAAAAAATGTCCAAACAGTGCCTCCTTTTTAAAACAGAGAATTTTGTAACAAATTGTGCTTGTTTACTCTATTCATAGACAGTCTATGTATTTATATTATTTATCAAGAAAGCAAGGATTTTTTTGCTCTCCTCCCTACCCTACACAAAAACGAACAATATATTACATAAAAATTTAGTTATATATGGAAATCTTTTGAGTTATCTTGGTAAGTCAAAAATAATTATACGCATATTTCTGAAATAAACGACCCTATCTACATATTATTAAAGTCCGACCTAAACTCGTTTTTCGGCCAAAACCGAAACCGAATGTCCGGCCATGACAGTTTTTAACGAAACCGAAACTCACGTGGTCAAGTATAAAATACCTTAAAATACTGAAATTTGGGGCGTTTTTTCCATTTTTCTGCATTGGGTAATAATTAGAGATATGAAAATACTATTATTTTGTTTGATGCGATTACTTTTATGTATGTAGTTAAGAAAAACAGTTGCCCCACCCTCTGCTCCCACCTGGCTATGTCCATTATGCTTAAGACAATTTTTTCTTCGATTATAATAATATTTAAAAATAGATTTGGCATTTTCTTTAAGATTTTGCATAACAAGGAAATTTCAAAAGAAAATATCCTTGTTAGGTTTTTCTCAACTACACTAAACAAAAGGCTTTTCCCCGTTAAATTTTTACGCTTGCGATCATTTTTATAACAACCACACGTTTGAAAAAGAAAAACACCTTTTCGTGTAATTTTCGCTTTTGTAAAAATTTATGCGGTATTGTAAATAAAGGTCCAGGTATCTTTTGCCTAGATATACAGGGTGATTTTTAACCTATACGCACATACTTGGAAAATTGTTGCTAAGAAAAACAATGACTTATAATTTAAAAAAAACTAGATAGAACCCAGTCGAATTTTGACGGGTTTCTTATTACAAAAAGGAAATGCAATAACAAAACAAAATAAAACAAAACGCATCTTAAACACCAGTGATATATTAAACAGGAAAGATGCAACATGCCACGTAAGAGAAATACCGCTCATATAAATTAACCAAATAAAGCCTTAATATTAGCTACCTACCCCCTGTACCATCGTGCTCGAATAATGCAGGTGTTGCGCAATCTCAAATGATTTTTGGCAAGTCTTGCAGCAGATTTTATGGCTTGGTGGGGGAGAGAGGTAATTTTTTTAACAGCACAAAATACTCCATTTACAAAGTTGCAAGAGTCGCTAATTACCACCAATTTTCTCTTTCTAGAACGCGTCGAATTTTGACGACTCTGGTAGCAATTCAATATTAGCGCATTTACCCTCCTGTAGCAAATCAAAAATTATTTTAAGGGAAAACATGGCCAAAAAAAAACTATTGAGAGTATTTTAGTAATCGGATGATCATAAAAGAAGTAACATGTAAATTGTTACAGTACAAATCTCGTATGTGCTTGCTTAAAAATTTTGTTTGGCATTTTCATTATTAATTTATTATAATAAACAAAAAAAGCAACTGCACACGGTATTACCAAGCGGTCACCCATCTAAGTTCTAACCCTGCCCTACGTCGCTTGACTTTAGTGATTGGACGGGAACTGGTATGTTTACGTGGTATAGCCTATACTATTTTTTTTAACAAAAATAATTTGGTTTTTATAAATATAAATATAAATAATTATATAAAACATTAAAATAAATAATAAAAATACAAAGTGTTAATTATTGATCTCAGTAATCAGACCAACATATATTTATGTAAATTTGTGCAGTTCAACTCTTATAAACTTGCTGCAAAATGTGGCTTGGCGTTTTAAATATAACAAATCTGGATAAAGATAAGACCATACCAAAGCCATCTACCGACCCTCCGATACGGTATAGCATTTGACAAACCAAAGAGGTGTTCCAAAGTTGACGTGACGTCATTATTTTTATTTAATCCAAAGTACCTCTATAAAGAGGTCCGGACATTCCGCCATATTGGTTTGACGTGTGTTGACTTCACATCTACCATTTTTCGGCCATGTTATTAAATGAGATAAATGTCAACATTAGTGCCAGAGATATACAGTTCATTTTATTATTGGAAAAACTGTTTACAGACCAGTTTTTAATTACTTTTAAAATGCAATTTCTTTAACTTTAAATAAAAAACATTTAGGACTACATCTTTTAACAAATATTACTTTTAAAACAATGCAAAATTCCGGCAACATGTAGAATAGGCAATCCATAATACATGTTGCTGGTTTGATGGTTGACGCGCCGCCCAAATTATGCATATCATATATTTTGTTTTGGCAAAAAAGAAGCTTTGAGACGTATCCAAAGGATCGTTAAAAAAAGAATATGTAAATCGATGCACCAGAAGTCTTTAACAAAGTGTCTGAAAATTATGGATTTGCGTTTTTGTTATATACAGGGTGTCCGATAATTAATAGTACACAGAAAAACCACAGATTGTTTATTCCAAAATATTAAAATTTACCCTTACATACCTATATCCAAAAGTTAATTGTAAGGAAGAAACAGGGTGTCAAAGTGAAAAATGTATTTTTAGTTTATTTAAATGCGTTTTAAATATTTTATCAAAACTTGGTATATAGTCGTTTTTAGATATCAGCTATTTAAATCTGATATTAATTTTTATCTCTAGGCTAGAGGGTGTTGGCTAGTCTATTTAAATTTATTTAAAACGTGCCAACTTTTTTGTGCTACTCTGTATGTATCATCTAAATAAACCAGTAAACTCCCTAATGCTTTCTTTACAAAAAAATATACTCACAAAGAATCTTTCTAGGCAACCGCGTTTTCAAGATATTTACGTTCAAGTTGTTAGTGCACCCAACTAGACAAAACTACAACTGCCTGATATAAATCAAATGATTTAATGTATTCTTTCATAATATACTTTTTATAACTGCACTAAACTGCATCTTAAACGAAAATAGCTCCAAAACTGTTGCTAACAGCTATTCTTCCAATGTATCAATTTTTTGTGTAGAAACCATAGGGAAGTTTACTGGTTTATTGAGATGGTACATACAGAGTAGCACAAAAAGTTGGGATGATTTATAGAAATAAAAATAGTGTAGCAAGCGCCCTCCAGTTTACAGATAAAAATAATTATCAAATCTGAATAGCTGATATCCTTAAACCCCTAGATACCAAGTATTATTAAACTGTTCCAAACGTATCAAAAATTATCAAAAAAAAATTAAACTAGTTTTTTTACTTTGACAACCCGTATCTTTCTTATTATCAACTTTTGGATATATATTGTTTGGTTAAATCTGAATATTTTGTCATAAGGAATCTGTGGCTTTTCTATGTACCAATAATTAGCAGACACCCTGTAAATTAGTAAAATCTTTCTAGTTAGGAAGATAATTAATTATTTTATATCAAAAAATGTTTTTAATTCTAAAGACAAATAATGTTGCTAAACGCAAAAGACAAAAACTTGGTTTATTAGGCTGTTGTAGAATTTGAAAGCGTATCTTATTAACAACCGGTATATTTTAGTCTAAATGGAAAGCCTCATAATAGATAATTATGTTTTAATAAAGTAAAGTAAAGTTACAAAAACTTACGGCAAAGTGCCTAGAGGGAATTGGACAGAAAGTTATTAAATTTGAAGTAAGCGGCTACACATCAATACCCTTGCGCAATTGTCGACGCCAAAGTTGGACCTTGCCAAGCTTCCTTTTGCGAATTTCGACGGCGGACTTCCGGTCTGAGTCCTGTTGCCTCGTCGGATAGGACTTTAGCGACTAGATTAATCGGATTTGGAAACTATGAAACCGTATAAAGGCCTCTCTCTCCGTCCAACTGTATAATTATCTCTCGCCAACACTGCTGCCTATAAACCAGAGAAATTTACATTTTAAGACGAACTCTTCGTTAATCCTCTGTGAACTAACTCACATGTAAAACTTAATAAAATCCATTGTGCGCTCTCTGCTTCGTTATAATGCATATCCGTCGAAATAAAAGCTCCGCTATAATTATATTCCAAAGCTTAGTTGTATGTATGAGGGAGGAAAACGTGCAAAATGAAAATTTGTGACCTTTTATTCTTTGGTGGAATAAAATATTGTAGATATTAATTTCACCAACAACATAAATGTGAAAAAGGTGAGCCAAGTTCAATACTAAAATTATGCTTGGCTGTGGGCTTCTCCGCAAAAAGATTGGAGATCTAAATGCGTTGCAAGTTTTGTACAAAATCCAAATATGATGTAAAGTGCCCTAATATCAGATAGTTGCCTAATATCGAAAAGTGATGAATACCAAAAATTATAAGTCTGATAGTCTGCAGTTCAATATGGCGCTAAATGTAAGCCACGGAATAATATTTTATTATTAATAATAAAACTAGGCGGACTGTAGAGTCATTTTTTCAAACTGTAAAAATTCGAGTTTTTACACAGGGATGTCTCTTTCGAGCCAAAAAGTATTTTTCCCCTTCTAATGTATACACTTTATATGTGTCCCAAATCCAACCTCCCTTGGAAAATTGTTCTTATATATGGGGCATGGCGTCCCCCACAACCCAAAGCATTCTTTATTCCATTCAAAGAAGAGCTATTCGTTTCAATAATGACCCTTTACTTACAGAGAGGCTTCCCTGTCTTGCCCATCGTCGGGCTGTGGTGGATTTATCGCTTTTTATAGGTACTTCCATGGCTTCTACTCTGAAGAATTGTCCAGTATAGTCCCTCCACTCACGATTCCCAACAGAGAAACGCGTGGTGCCGCGCGTATGCATCCCTATACGGTCCAACTGGACAGGCTCCTAACTTTCCACTTTGTTCGTTCTTTTATCCCCAAAGTTTCTAGAATGTGGAAGCCGCGGAGGTCTTTCCTTCCCCCTCACATCTTCAAGTATTTAAGTCCCGTGTCAACAAACTCCCTCTTACCTCGCTTAAGACTCCCACGGTACGTTAGTATTTAGGCTTTTAGCCTTCGTGGTTTGTCCAAAGATAAAAAAACATACTAAGCGGTGACGCAGTTTTTTGACATTTAGGTAAATTAAAAAAATTTACTCTGTGGTTTAAATATGTCTACAATATGTTCACTTTAATTTAGTTCATGAAAGAAAATGTAATGTTAACTTTTTCTTATAAACTAAACCTTAACCAAAAGACAATTTGTCTAATATCGGATGGATACATGGAATATCCAATATTAGGACAAAATATTTTTTATTTAGCTTTATTTAGAATACCACCATCTTTAGGTACCCAAGGCTTTATCACAAATTATCAGATTAACAACAAAATTTCAATGTTTTTGTTCTGTTCCTGGCTCAATGGCTCATTTTAAAGTTATTTCCTTATTGAATACCCTTTTTTCTGTCAAAAAAATTGTACCTTTTTCTCAAAATTTTTATTTTAATTTTCTAACATGAAGCGGTTAATTTCTGTTTATGTATGGTTATTAAAGCCCATACTTGGTATTTTTTAGAAACCAATAAATATTTATTTAAAAATACATAATAATACAATTAATTGTGTGTGGGTTTAATAAAAAAGTATTCAATATTAGGGCCTTTTACTCTATGAGATCTTAAAGTAGGTTATATTTGACTTGGTCAGTTTTCATTACATCAGTTATTTTATAAAGTTATTTAACTTATTTAAATATTTTTTTGTAATTCTAATAAAAACTGGCTCAGTCAAATCTAGCCTACTTTAAGATAGATGGTATTTATTTGGGTACAAGCCAAAATAAAATTAAAAGTACTAAAAAACCAAAAAATTTAAACAAGTAAACAGATAATTAAAAATCGACGTTTCGGTGGCAAATCTGCCACCGTTGTCAAGATAAATGGAATAAAACTAATAAAAATAAAAACTTACTATTATTTAGGCTTTAAAATTCACTATTTTTCGGTTTTTTGGGATATTCTGAAAACTTTGACATTAAATGTCAAAGTTAGGGTCCTTCAGAAATCCCAAGTTCTTGATTCAAACCCTCCACCTGGGGGTTGTTGTTAGCCCTACTGGAAATTTTGTTGAACGCGACCGT
The DNA here is from genome assembly GCA_014170235.1 of Listronotus bonariensis. NCBI lineage: Eukaryota > Metazoa > Arthropoda > Insecta > Coleoptera > Curculionidae > Listronotus > Listronotus bonariensis. The sequence goes on from JACEGR010003411.1 coordinate 71,041, forward strand.
AATGACAACCAACCTTTTCCGGACCTTCAAGGGTTATTCTAAATGTTGATCGTTATTGTTTGTTTCTAAGGCGTGATTCATTTAGAGGTACTTTTGTAGTATTTTTGAATAGTTGAGAGGCTCTAAATTTCAAACTGTTATGGTATTTCTGTTCAGTACTGTTTGACAATTAATAGTGAAAAGAGTTAGCCCTCGGCACAACATCTAAAACTTTTTCAACTGTGTTATGAAAATTACCATTCTCCGAAAAATGTGTTTTGTGCGCTTCGGGCAACTTATGGTCCACTTATAATCGGCGTACTAAGCCGACTCTTGGCTGTACCATCAAAAAAATTTGAACCTAAGTTTTCATTACTGGATAATTCTTGACCAAATGAGCCACATCCAGCAAGTAGTGCAGAAAATATAGCGGCAGTAGCTGCGAGTGTACGTGAGAATTCTAACGAATTGATTCAGAGCTCGGAAATTGGAGCTTAAGAACAGACCATGTAGGCGCAGCTAAGGCCAACATTTGAAAGCCATAATCTTTAAAAAATAAATGTTAGATAAAGTTCTTCCGTCCGATATTAAATATTACCTAATAAAGATATTTTTTAAATTTTTATTATTTTTTAAAGTACCTCTATTTTTTTTCCTGGTTTTATTTAAAGTCAGGTTCTAAAATAAATTACAAAAAATAACGGTTGTATTTTATTTGTAATGCAACGTTGTGTTCTCGTGGTACCACTATCGACTTAATTTTTTAAAATACGGTTCCAATATTTTAATTTTAAAATTGAAAAACCGATTTTAAAACAAATTTAATGATGTATCACATATTGGGGTTTAATCTTTATACGGGCCTGTATTTTTATAAATTTGATTAAACTATTAAACTCTACATTTTAAGTTATTAAATTACTTTAATAACCCAAGCATCACTTACATTTTTAAAATACGGTGCGAAAATTTTCATATCAAAATTTCAATACCAATTTTATTTTGATTTCACATTTTGGCTTTACCGTCATGCAGACCTGTTATTCTTAGAGTTTAGTAAAAAAGAAAGCTTTACATTTTAAATCAATACAATAAATTATAAAAAAAGGTAAAATGGACACATAATAACCCAGACAGCACACATACATCCCTGGAAAAGTCTAAGGTCATCCCTCTAAGGCTCTGGGATATCCAATGCCCCTCCAAGAAATAATAATAGTCCCATATAGACCACCGTATGCCAGCTTTTTAGAATTTCCTTAGAAATTTCTTAAGAAACCATTGTAGGCTACCATGTTTCTTTCCAACAGGTTTGCCAGTTGATTCCCTCCAATAGAGATTCTTAGGTGATCCAATATTTCCTTTCTACAGACATCCTTAAGTGATCCAATATTGGATATCCCACATAAGGATAACTTAAATATTGCCTTGGGAGATGCCCAGTGACTTTCCAGCTAGGATTTTTAGTGGATTTCCTTCTAAAAACATCCTAAGCTTATCCAATATTGGATATCCGATTTAAGGATGACTTATAAACCGCCTAAGGATCTCCAGTCAGAATATCCTGAAGTAAGAACATTAGGATCCATTTAGGATATCCTCTGGCTGTCTGGTGCTGTTAAGGATATTATTAAACAATTTTCTTATAAGTACAATAACAATATTTATCCGGAACTGGTCCTAACTTTTCCCTAGTCAGTTAAATCTGACAACAAGGAAAACATTAATAATACTTTTTAATTGTAAATGATCTAAAATATCAGAAAAACCTAAAAAAAAATAATTAAGTTGGTAGTAAATAATTTCTATTTTTAACTTTGACAGTACGACGGTAATTTGAGCATAATCATACAAAAGCTTTCTTAGTTGCTTTGCATTTAAGCAGAATACGGATTCCACCATCATACCCTCAATGTCAGGTATTTATAAAATACTTACTTGTTCTTAATTAAGTCCAGTATCTCAGAAACAAATTAACCCTGGACATATGTTTCAAAGAATCTTAAAAACAACGTCTTTTATTTCCGTTCCTAAGGCAGTCAGTTCAAATGTAGGTGTCATAAATTTTGAATCGAATAAAAGCCGATTTCCTCTTAGGGGTGTTCACCCGTGACGCATGAGTCGGCACCTACCAGCTTATATCGGGGTTTTTTCAAGGACACGGGTAAAATCATATTCATGCATACTTGAATGGAATCACAACTTTTGGTAGTACCAACAGTTAATTTATGTGGAAAAGTCGTCGCCCATAGGGGAAAATTAGAACCAGTACTAATTTGGCGGGTGGAAACGCACGAGTTTTAACCCCTTACCCATGACTCGCAGGTGTGAATCGTCAGGAGTCAAAGACTTTTTACCCGGGGTGAAAACCTCTAGGTGGAAATCGGCTATAAGGGAATTATTTTAAATTGGGTATGCACGCCTATTCTTATTTAGGAAGAGTTAGAGACTTACAAGGGGGTGAGAGGGGTAAACGGTAATATTTTATGTATTTTATAATCTGCTTACAATCAAATTGGGCTGACATTTTGAAATATTTATTATTTGGACTCTACGTAGGGTTTGAAAAGAAGAGGTAAGGTAAAAAATTTGAATTATTAGTTGTGAATTATTTTTATATATATATCGCTAGAGTTATTATTATTTATTAGTCTTGAAGCTTTCTAAACCCCTCCAGTTTTATTTGTAAATGGAAAAACTTAATTTTCAAATTTATTTAAAACCGTAAAATAAGAAATTTAGTTTAGAGAGTAAAATTAAATAAATCTTTAATTTTTTCTATTTTTTCTTATATTATTGTTTTTTTTTTTTGAAGTATGAATATATTTCAAGATAAATATCGAAAAGTTGTTTATATTAATTTTTTTCTAAATAAAAAGAAAATCTTTACAGGAATATCTTTATATTATTTATTATAAATTTTAAAAAAAGTTAGTCACAAAAATATTATTAAAGGTCAAAGATTCAAGAATTAAAAAAAAAACTTTTTGTTTTAAATGTTGTAACTTTCTGAAAAATAATATACCATTAAGTTAATATCATTTTTATCCCTATACTTTTTTGATGAATCTAGGCATTAAAAAGGTATGCAAGTTTAAAGGTTAAAAATATCAGAGAAAATACCTTTTTGTTTAAAAATTTTTACCTTACTTAAAAATGGCGTTTAATTTTTAACAAAAATCTCTTTTATAGATTTGCTGTATAATTAAGGAATGGTGAGATGTGTTTTTTTTTGTATGGGACTGAGCAAAATATGCAAAATTGTGATAAGACTGATCTTTCTATTAAAATTTAGAGCATATTGTTGCCGAGCATTCTCTAAAGGTGTCTAAAATCATAAATTTAGTTTAAGATAAAAGTTAAATTACATTTTTAAAATTCTATATTTTTTTCTGGATTTTTTTTTTATTTTTTGTATTTTTTGAACTAGCAACATATGCTAAGAATTATATCTTAAAGTTGTTTATGTAATATTTTTTTTTTTAATTTAAAAAAATCTTTACAACAGAAATATCTTATATTATTTATCCTAAATTAAAACAAAAAGGTTGTCACAAAAATATTGTCTGGATTTTACATTCATAAAGAATGTTGGCCTATTCTTTTTTCGGCAAAGGTATAATTGCATAGGTTATTGTTAATAAAAATGAAAAATATTTAAAAGATAAGTAAACTAAATAATGTAGTAACAAATTTTTATGATATATAGCCTTTACAGCTTTTAAGCCATTAATTTGTGCTACGCTTTGCACGTAATAAAAATTTTAATAATTTTCCTTACAATTTGGGCAATTTATTTATTATTTATAAACGCCACATAGATTGACAGCTTTTTACCATAATCCTTTTTATTTAGAAACCAGAGGCACAGCATTCAGTTCCACAGGGATTAAAATACTGTCAAATGGTATCAAAATTATATCACATCCAGTAATCCCCACATGCAAAATTCTTATCACAAAACCTTGCCTGAGCGTTGAAAAATGCGCCCTTGGTAGAATGGAAATCGCGGATTGCTCTTGGAAAGGGTGGTAATAGACAGGCCATGATTGATTGCGTCGCTTCGACACACCGGGGCGCTATAATCGTAGCCTGTAATAAATATGATTCACAAAGGCCATAAAAAGGTAAGAACATATAAGTTTTTAGTGTGTACGCTTTATCATTCTTTGTGAAAGTTTTGTATTTAAATCTTTTGCTATATGATTTATTAAATAAGGCGACCGCCGGCGGTTTTGCTCAATTATAAGTAAAAACCACCGCCCGACGGTTTTATCTTTATATTTACGGAATCGCCAAAAAATTTTAACTTATTTTATCGGTTACATGCTGCCGTCCGGCGGTGTTGTTTATAAAAATCATATTTAAAGTTAACACTAATCTTAAAGTTAACTTAACTTTAGTATTTATTTTTTAATATGATTTTTATTGTTGATTAGCAAACAAAAATAAAACTGGGAGACACGTTTGACATCTACGAAGATTTTGTGCATCTTTTAACAAAGAAAAGGCAAAAGTATTTGAGCGGCAAGAAAAAAAGATGGTTTCATAGAACTAAAACCGAAGTATTGCCAATTAAATTATGCATTTATTGAGGGTGAAACAAACTTTAAAATTCCCAGAAAAGAAAAAAGTTACAAAATAAATAATTCATAAACACGGCGTATTTCTTTAATCATATTATCAATATTTAAAAAAAAAAGTTAGTCCACAGCTACAGGGTTACGAGTGTTGACCCGTCAGCCACAGGTTCCGAGTTCAAATTCCGGATATGTCCCAGACAAAAAAAGGTCATATCTTTCCAATTGTTAACCATACATCAAAACTCTAGAATATCTACAAAAAGTAGTATTCTTAACCTTTTTTAAATCTAACCATAAAAAGATCTTTAAAGTTAAAGATTCACGAATTAAAAAACCTACATACATTTTTTTGTTTTATATATATATATATATTTTAACTTTCCCAAAAATAATTTTTGACAAAAGAATAAATACCACTTTTTTGAAAATTAAACGCTCTACAACTATTTTTTGATAATTCTAGCCATAAAAAACATATTTAAGAACAAATATTAAAGTAATTTTAAAAATATATTTTTGTTTTGTTTTTAAGTTCATCACAAACCCAACAAGGGCATTTAATTTTCTACAAAAAGATCTTTAATAGTTGTGCAGTATGATTAAACCCTGGTGAGATACAAATAATTTTTTTGTATTGACCTGAAAAAAAAACAAAACTGTAATGAGGCTGACCTTCCTTTAAAATTTAGAACTTATTGTTGCCAAGCATTCTCTGGAGGTGCCTAAAACCATTTTTTCAGTATCAGAAGTAAGCAAAAACATAGTAATTTTTTTAGCTCACCTTAATAATAACTAAATAGACCAAAATTATATTTTTTATTTAATCTACGCCACTGAATATCAGGCACGACAGAGATGTCAAAGGGTTTGGCTGATAATCCTAGGGGGAAGGATTTATAAAATATGAACGCCACACGGGTATAATAGTTCAGGAATTATGTAACCCTAACAATGTAATTTGCGCTGTACCTACATACGTATATAATGTACACATCCACTCGTAAATGTGGATGAGGGGATATCCTGTACATGTTACAATTTAAAATATGTTATTGAGTTATTATTGAGAATTATTTTAAAAATGGGTAAACTCCAGAGAAATATAAATTTAAAATATATATCATAAATACTTGGGCTATTTTGATAAAGCTTATTTAAAACTACCAATATTTAAAGGTGTGTTTCAACGATAAAAACCATTTTTTTTTTCTTATAAACATGGGTCCTAAAATCCACCCCGACCAAGCTATAGTCATAACAATTTTCAAAAAGAAATTACATTTTCGCATCAAATCTTACAGAATAACACTGATTTTCTTAACAGTGTTTTTGTTTGTCCTTAAAAAATAAAAACCCAAAATATAAGTGGTGTATAAGACTCTTCGTTGCTGTATACAGGGTGTCCCGTAATTAATTGGACCTAGGTTAATGTAGGATACCTGACATGAAAATAAAGCGTTTAAGCTTCATATCGCTTAGCAAAAAGTTATTGGGTTTCGTTCTACAGGGTGTTAAAACTAATTTTTTACCAAACATTTAGTGAAATATCTCGTAATCCACTAGACATATTAATGTACAATTTGGTATACTATTACTATTTGGGATGACAAAATTGTCATAACTTTTTTAACCTCCCTGTATGCACATTTGCGAGTAAAAATAATAAAACAGCATTTTATTTTAGTCAAAAAAGGTATACCTTTCTATTCTCCAAAAAGTAGACCGTTTTCAAATAAACGATTTTTTATCATGTTGCCCACGAACACTTTAAAATTTAATTAACAACGATAAAGTTAGAAAAGGCTATTGATTATAATACAGTGTTTAAAATGTTTACCATGCACTAGGACACATTGTCTAATTCTTTTATTTAAATTTTGCCTGACTCCAAATAATGATTCTTCTTGGGCCCTGATGATATTGACTCCTTCCACAATCTTTGCCACAATTCCTGACGGTTATTTATTAAAAACGTCGTCTATTTCGAAAACATTCTACTTTTGGAGATCAAAGAAGTACTTTTTTGACCAAAGTTAAATGCTGTTTTATTATTTCCACTCCCAAATGTGCATAGGGAGGTCAAAAAGTTATGACCATTTTAATCAATTAATGTTTTTGTATGTAGCGCCATCTAGTGGTAATGGCAAAATAGGTTAAATATTCGTATTCGTCATCCCAAATAGTAAGAGTACACCAAATTTTACTTTAATCTGTTCAGTGGATTCCGAGATATTTCACTAAATGTTTGATAAAAAATTAGTTTTAACACCCTGTAGAACGAAAACCAATAATATTTTGCTAAGCAATATTAAGCTCAAACCCTTTATTTTCATGTCAGGTATCCTATATTACTCTATGTCCAAATAATTACGGGACACCCTGTATACCATTGCCTTATTAACATTAACAAAATTGGATTAATGTAGCAGTAATAGAATAACAAAACAAGCAGTATTAGTCACGCATGTTTACATGCCGGGATTTAGTTAGATTGTCTCTTTTCCTTACATTGCCTATGTGTTATGTTATTTTGCTTAACGTGTATATAAAGATATTTACTTTTTTAAAAGTATTTTATCTGTATCTTTTAAATTTACTTAAAAAATTGACTGTTAAATTTAATTTACGTACATAACACCAACATAAAAGTAATTTTTAAATTGTATAGGATGTCTCTAAAAGGCCTGTACAAAATGCTACTACAAATTCCGTAAACCAAAATACAACAATCTAAAGCAATTTTATTGATTTTAATTGAAAAGTTGATCGTTTGCACAATACAGGGTGTCAAAGTTTTTATTTTATTTTAATAATTTAGTTAAACGTTATAAAAAAATTAAAACTCTTGTCGCTCTATGTGTATAAATGTAAATAGCCTATAAAAATGAATAATAATCATTTGGGAGATACTTATTAGTGATAGAGAAATTGATTTAGAGTAAAATATGCTGTGTTTTATTTTGTTTTTAAATGTATTATATACTGTTAAAATATAGCATTTCCGCAAATTATTGTTTGCTTATTTAATTCCAAAACAACTTTACACATTGATACATCTATTTTATCGGGTATAGTGGGACCTTGCACGGTAAATCCAAAAAGTTTTATGGCGTTATTGCATCTCAAGCCGAAGTCACTTTCTTATATCTTGAAAAGAACTGTACGCGCCACAGATATATGTAAAAGGGTGCCTACGCTCTAGAAACAGATCCCCATCATAACTTTTTTATTTTGACAGATATCGCAAAGCTAGGGGCGCCATTTTATAGACAATCAAAAACTTAAAAAATATGGTACTCTTTATTAAAGTCGATAAACCTCACCGTTTAGGCACCAATAGACATCAACATCATCATCATCATCAATAAAGTACTAATTTTTTAAGTTTTTGATTGTTTATAAAATGGCGTCCCCAGCTTTGCAGTATCTGTCAAAATAAAAAGTTATGACGTAAATAAATTTTAAGTTTTAGGTAAAGTGCCCTCTGGCGGTATTTAAAAAAGTACTTTTGACTTAAAATTTTAGAATCTGCAAAGCTCGATGTGTGTGCCAAATATTAACTGGATTGGTTAAAAAATAAATGCAATATGACGAAAAAAACAAAATAAAAATTGAACTTTGACGGCTTGTAACTCAAAAACAAATGAAATTTTGAAAAAAATTATATTAAACTTTACCCTTATTTTGTCAAGTAGAATTACCCAATTTTCAGGATATGGTAAATATATGTCAATTCTAACAAAAACGTCTTTTAATTAAAATACCAAATCAGAAAAATTTGGAAAATAAATGTGGCTTTTATGTATTAAAGTCTGTTTCTGAAAGGGCTTTTTTATATAGTGAGCGCGCTCAGCGCTATGAGAAATTGAGATCAGTGAAATAAAATGAAAATCCTTAAATAGGTATCGACATAATTTGAAATGGAAAAAGCTTCAGATGAATTCGGGTTTTGCCCCTTGCTCGTGCAATTCGATGACTTCAAACGGATCGTTTTCTATTGGTGTTCAGTGGGGCCTGCTCTCAGTCTTTGCTCAATCAACCCGAGCTTTTACTTGAGATACTGCCGTAATAATCGCAGTTTCTAAAGATAATTCTGTCTTTGTAAGCGCGTTTTAGTTTAGTGGAGAGCTTGATTAAATTTCCGCTTTTTATAAAGTCGCCAGTATAATCAAAAGATAATTCTGCTTTGAAAAAAAATGTCCTTGCTGGTATAACGGATACGAGTGAAACTGGCAAAATGTATCCGTTTCTTAATACTCACCACATTGTGTACAGTGGCTTTTTTTTCATAGCAACATGAAGTTTAAAATAAAAGTTTGTTTTACTAAAAAAATATGAATTTGGTTACGTTTCTTAATTTTTACAATTATTTTGATTTTGTATAAAAATTTAGAGTTTTATATTTATACAGCATTATATTTTTTGATTTTTTTTCCGATATTCTGAAAATAAATTTTAATTTAAACCATGTCAGCTACGATATGGCAAGAAATTTAAAAATACTAAAATTAAACCAGAAAAGTGGGGTTAGATCACAATATTAAATAAATATATGAAGCGCTTATTGTAAATACACGATAACCTACATTCACAAAATACGAAGTTATTAAATTTTTAAGCAAAAAATGTGGTTAATTAACTTTTATCAAAAATAAACTTGAATACATTTAATTGAGTTAATAAACTCCAAGGATAATACTTTAAAACTTTTTATTGTCGCTTATTATATTAATGACTAAATAATTAAAAGAATAAAACAGATTTTCGTGGCTGTATGGCTTATCGTTTTTAGACGGTTTTACAAAAAAATTACCTGTGTATTATTTATTTGTTATTTATTATTTCTTTGGGTCAAATTTAGTAATTGGAATTTGATTCTCTTGCTGACGACCCGACCCGACCGATCGATCTGAAATTCGATATGCACTCTTTAACTTGATGATAATACAATACAGCTCTCTATAAAAAAATAATATCCAAGATGGCCGCTGCCGCAAAATGGCCGACTTAAATTTTTTTCCTCTCCTACCTTAATATATGTATCAAATAGAAGGGCTTGTTTAGTACTTAGAATATAGAGCTTACTATAAAAAAAAAAATAAAATCCCAGTTGGCCGCCGCTACAAAATAGCAAACTACATATTTTCCACAACTACCTCAAGATAAAATGGTTGGGTAATTCTGGTAAGTTATAGTGAGGCTTAAAATTAGCTTACAACAAAAAATATCAACTAACAACCAAACTAAAAACATGAAAATCAATTGTATAAAACATTATTATACTAAAAGCTAAAAGATAATTTGTTTAGTCTTAGCTACCAGATTACACCAATCTTCTCATCAATCTGGGGTATTGATCAGACAAATAATAATGTCATTGGACACTTGAAATTTTTATCATAATATTTACTATAAATATGCTTCGCCGAAAGGTTTTATTTGTCTGATCAATACCCCAGATTGATAAAAAGATTGGTGCGATTTCGTAGCTAGGAATTATTTTTGAGCTATTACTACAATCAAACCGTTTATAGTTATTTATTAGATAAGTGAGTTATATTACATATAAGTCACGCAAGAAAAGTTTAACTCTCGAGCCCGAAGGGCGAGAGAGGTAATTTTCTTAAGTGACTTATATGTAATAACTCACGTGTCTAATACAAAATTTTATCCAACACTTTCGTATAAATCGTTTTTAATGTCGAAAATAATTTGAAAACGTCATCCATTATTTGTTACTTGTCATTGTCAACACCAGCAACAAAATTTTGTATTGTCTATAATTCACTAGTAAGCTAAAGGGTACTTTAGCTCACTAGTGACTTATAGTACACTTTATATCCTCAAAATCTGATTAATTATGTAGATATTATATGTAAGTGTTGGATAAACATATTTTTTTCTAATATAATTTATTACAAAAGCCACCCCAAATATATAAAACTGAGATAAGTAAAAAATGTTAGTAGTATAATTTTAACTTTAAGTGCAAAGTTTCAAGCATGAGTTTTCTTTTAGATTTGCTTTATCCTATTATTTTTTTTAAGAAGGAAGTATCATCTTTCCAAACCAATTTAGGTTTAAGTTGACATATAATAAACAGTGCCATGTTTTAAGCTCCTGCAGATCATAGGGTGCCCTCTTGCATATATCTGCGCTACGCACAAGATGTTCTTACACAAATATGCAGGACCACCGGCTTAACGTGCCCCAAGAAGCTCAATGTGAAAGGGTTTACTATATATATATACATATATATACATATATACATATATATATATATATATATTTATTAACTATTAGGTATATCAGGTTCGTTTGTACAGCAGTCAGACACCATGTCTTGCGTATGACGTTTATCACGTGATCACCGCCTCTGACGTACTAATGAAGAATGAAAGAATTTTGTAAACCTTGAAACCGTTTGTATTCATGTTTTTACCAGTTTTTGGCACTGATCTCGATGGATTGCCAATGTTATAACCTTTGCGAAACAAAAGTTACATTTCATGGGCGAAAAAACCGGTTTGTGCGCATGCCAGTTGAGGGTATAACGTAGCCGGCGCCAAACAAACTATCCGCATTATAGGAAATAATTTGTTGACGGCGTCCTGGTTTTCTGTTCGAAGTACGGTAGCTGATAAGCTGTTACGGCCAGAACGCGGACGAAGGGTACGGGGTGCCGGTGTTTGTATTTTGCCACGGCTTTTAAGTGCGCATGTTTGTCCACCCACTGCGCGAGTTCGTAAAAATCCGAAAAATGCTTCTTGCCACTGCGGATCTAAATGTAGGTTATCTATGGTTTTTGGGCGTTTTACTTTTTGACAGTATTATGACTTTTAAAGGTTAGAGTATAAGATAATTTGTTTTTAAGTGCTTTTAACGGCGATTTATTACATAAGTTTCGTTTATGCCAATAATAACATTTTAAACTAGTTTAAGCAAATTAGGCAATTAACGCCGTTTTGGGGAAATGGGGACCTATGTATGTGTTACTGACACTTCACAATATTTAAATTTGCTTAGGTGGGTGGGGCTTCCCGAAACTCCCCTTCATGTTTGTTGCTTATCATTTCTGTGTGAGTAGTTATTTTAATTAATAAATGTTTAATATACGGGTTTGAAATTATATTTTATAAAATTTGAAAGTAAAAGTAATTTTGCCAGAGTCGTGATGACGCATTATACAAAATTTCAAACTATTCGGAGAACTGTTCCAAACGAAGCATGCGTATTGAAAATTTTGAAACTGGTATAAAATTTGGTTCTACGGACAAAGCTATCCTTACCGTTATGTACAAGCAGGGTAGAATCTCTTGCTAGAGCCAGTTCGGAATCGGTTAGTGTAGCGTCCGAGGCGTTTTCTGATGTAGGTGTGTCGCTTAGTCCGGCTGGTTGTTGGTATAATGGGTGCTGATACGTATGAGGAACCCCGTAGCGTCGCGGGGACTCTTCGCCCTCAGAACCGCTTAGGCTGTAAGCGGGGTACAGACGCCCCTTTCCTAAAACAAAGAAATATATATAGGTTAGGAAAATTATTATTTTCAAATTGCTTCTTATTAAATGAAATAAGTTCTGGATTTTAGCTCAAGGTTGTGTTGTCTCGCGACGCAAAGCGTAGGGTGACAATTAACTAAGAGCTTCAATGTAACTGTTTTTTTCCTGTATAATACACATTTTTTTCTGTTACGGAAAAATCAACGCCTAAATGTTGAAAAAAAACTATAATCTACAATATACTTAGGTAGGAAAATTATATATGTAAAATTTGAATTTTAAGCTAGCGGCTATTAAAAATACCAATTAATTATTAGATATCTGTTGGTGTTATTTTGTGATCTGAAAGATTAGAACTAAACATTTAGATCGTTATGTGGTTGTTTAGTAGTAACTTTAATTATTATAAAGTTAAAACATGTGCAATAATTGCACCTTTGATATAGAGAAAATGTAGGTTTTGTCCTTTAACTGGTGACGTGAGGCCTGAGAGGCCGAGCGAATGAAGAGAAACGTGATTTCACCCCTTTCCCCGCGCGCCCCGCATTTATGTGCTTTAGAACCTTCAAGTTCAGTTGCGCCCACGCCGTAAAAGAGGATAGTTGCGTCGGCCGCAGCAAAATAGGTAATTATGGTCCACGCAAAGAATTGTCACGGCCTCTCAGGGCCAACGTCACTCACACTCATTTTCAAATTAAGAAAAAAATTGGTTTTATTGTTGTATTATGTCTTATGTATAATTTGAGTTAAAAGTTTACGTTTTGCTACGTTTTCTACAAAAATGTAAAAGGAGTTTAATTTGTTGAGTTTTTGATAGTTTCAATAATGATTAGATTTTTAATAAAAATAAATACTTTCGTATATCTCGATTGTTTTAACTGTAGGTAAATATATGGAGTTATCACATAATATAAATAAAACTCAGTACCCGTTAGATAATTCTACCAAATACGACTACTAATGTAAAGACCTGTAAGGCCCCACGTCACCAATAACATTGTAAAAAACCACGTCACCAGGCAAAGGTTAATAAAATATTCAAAAATTAAATATCCACCTTTCCTTACCTGTATAGTATGTCCGGCGCTGCGATGGGGTAGACAAGAGGACAAACGGACGAAAGGTTTAATTTTTCCAGAAAAAGTTCTTTTTATAAAAAGCTGTGCTTGTAAAAAAATAGGATTCACAAAGGTAAAATGTTTATTTTGTATATAGGGTTCGCCAAAACTTAAAAAACATGATTTGTCCCCAAGAGTAAACTACCTTTATTTTTATTTCTAAGTAAAATGTCATAGGCAAATTTATTTAGAATAATGTTTGTAATCGACAAAAACAAAAATACAAAATTTTATTAAACTCTTTAATTTGCCAAAAACGCCTAAATCACATTCTTTTACAGCTAAAAAAATGTGTTGATTAGGAATGTGAAGAAAGCAGGTGCTTAAAAAAATGTATAAAAGTTCTTTAGGTCATTTTATCATAAAATTTTAAAAAGTTAATTTTTAATAACTTCAAAAAAGTTTTATAACACCTTTAGTTATTAATTTAACCCGTAACATTAATATTAATGTCATTTAAAATGCTATTTTAAATACATTTTCTAAATGATAAAGGTAGTTTACTTTTGGAGAAAAACCATGTTTTTTAAAGTTTTGCGAACCCTGCATACAAAATACACGTTTTTCTTCGTGAATTCTATATTTTTACAAGCAAAAACTTTTATAAAGAATTTCTCCTCAACAAGTGAAATTTTTGGTCCGTTTTTCCTTTTGTTTACCCAATCACCGGACATGCTGTATATGTAATCAGAAAAAAATCTATAAAACACATTTTAGTACCTGTAAACAAAGATAAAAAAATTTCGGGCAATAAAAAAGATTTTTTAATTATCTGCACAGGGGCAAAGTTTTTTCGTGTTAGAACACCCTGTATGTGTCAAATTATAGATTCATCTGAAAGATGTTTTATACATATACTAACCAGAACTAACACTAATCATGTAAATACTAAAATAGTGGTAGCAATTGCATATATCTAGCACATAATAAATAAGAATCAAATAATTATCAATACGCTGGTTATTGTCACAAACTATTTATTGTTTTTGTCTGCTTTTTAAAAGCCGTTTTAGTTTAAAATTATATTTCAATTTAGCTGTTTATTTACAATTTTTTAGAAAAAACATTTTAATCTATATTGTTTAGTTGGTGTTAAAACGGCAAAACAAAGTAATAAATTATAAATACAATATCCCTGCTATAAATAAAAGTTCGCTATTTACTCATTTAAATTAAAGTATTATTACAAATTTGCTTTAATTATGGTTCATTACATTAAATCTAATTAAAGTAACCATATTTACAGTACGTCTAGTCTTTTATTTACAGAAAATAAAATTCGTCCCAGTTTTGCAATTTAATTTTTAAACCCATATTGTTTAATTTGTTTTTATTTATTTCGATTTTAAACAACTAACTGGAAAATTATAAATAATTATATTCTAACCGTAAGGCTATGTTAACAACTTAAATTTTGTATAAATAGAAAATCATAATGTAATATTATTTTTATTGTTATACACAGCCTGTCTACTAGTTCGCACCATATGAAAAACTTTTTATTATTAATTTTAGGAAAAAAGTGTTATTTCTTATAAAAGTTCTGCAAGGTCTAAAACATAAAATGTAATCATCAGATATTTATTTTTAGCAGTGGTATTCGAGGTATGTCAAAAAATAGTTTTTGCTCAAGAAGAAAGTACCCTTATTTTTCATATTATCAACCAGTTTTATATAGAAAAGATGTTGCGTTAAAGGTGATGAAGTTACAGAAACGCCCGTTATCGCATAAAAAATGTTAAGAAAGTTTTTTTCTTTTAAATAACCAATTTTTACATTTGAAAGGGATTTTTAGTCCTAAACATCTTTTCCTTATAAAAATGTTCGATATATTATAAAAAATAAGGGTACTTTTCTCTTGAGCAGCATTCACATTTTTGACATACCACTGCAAAAATTTATATATGATGATTGGATTATAAGTTTTAGACCATGCAAAACATTTTATAAGGAATATTTTTTTGTAAAATTAATAATAAAAAGTTTTTCATATGGCGCGAACTTAAGTAGACATGCTGTGATTTTTTTAAAATAAAGCACCAATGAATATTTTATTACTATTATTATTTAAAACATTTAATTAAAAATACTTTTAAACAATTTTACATATGAGATATCTAATGTTTAATAATTTTGGTATTATGGCCATCCTAAAAGTAAACTAGCATATACTTAATAAAGTAATTTTTTATTTTATAACCATTAAAAAGGTATTTTAAAGAGCTTGAAATTAAATTTAATTTTATATGTCTATCTATTTGCAAATTATGTTAAATTTCTATTATCTAGGTAGCTTTAAACTAGAAGCACCACATATTATACATATTTTAAAATGAAGATTATATCTGCTATTTTTAGAGTAAGATGGCAAAATTTTCAGCAATTATATTTGCAGTTAATCAAATAGCTAAGGTACCATTAAAACTGTGGCATTTACTTAAGCTTTTAAAATTATCTTTCAAATGGTGAAAAAATAAACAGAGTGTTTCATGGCTACTTTACTACAAACTTCTGAAAATATATTTTTAAATCTAAATCCAACAATATATTACACTTTACATTTAGGCGACGTTTCGAACCAAAAAACCGTTATCATTAACTATTTCACCATGGGAAATAAATATTTTCCCTTTAACGTTCGGGAAAATTTCTGTTTGCAGGTTAGTAAGCAACCATTTTTTTATGGCACGATACGATAAGGTTAATAGAAGCGTTATTTTAAATTAAATGCTTTATTTTATAACATTTATGTAAATGTATTTGTAAATTGTATTAATTCTTGTAGCTTGTTAGTTAAATTATAAATAAATTAATACATAAATGGAAATTTCCAAAATCGTTTAAAATAACAAACTAATTTTCATAGGAAAAATAGTGGATGATGGTTTTCTGGTTCGAAAGGTCGCATTAATGTACGTTGTAATATATTGTTACATTTAGAATAGAAATACAAGTTTATTAAGCCCAAAACTAAATTTTTCTTCCATTAAAAAAAAACAAAGTTGATAATGGTGGCTCAAAGACGAAACGTCGGATCTTTAGTGACATCATTTTATAAAACACAAAAAGTGGCAATGTTAATGTGTTGTTTGTTTAAAAATATTCCCTCAAATAAAAAAAATGAAAACTATTTCGCAAAATTTTGCGGCTGCAATTTTTAAACGAAATAGTGTTAAGCATAAAAAAGCACAATTTGCCCCAATTTAACCAACTCTCTACATTTTATAATTACCGAGAGGGCAGTGCTAATTCATTAAATTTGTAACATCCTGTATACATTAGAAATGCTTCGCGGATAATATTTGTTCGTTTCAAGCCTCAGCGGCTATGCTTTTTTTTCTCACGTATATTGCAGCCGCCTAATTTAAAAATACTAATTATTTCATGCTACCACAGAGATTAAAGGAAGCGCTCTTACACTCTCCGCTCTCTGCTGACCGCTTGGTATCGCAGCCGTAGCCTAAGTTTTTCTACGGTAAACATTTTGTTCGTTTATGGCCTTCCCGATTCGATAAGCAGAATGCGTATTTTTTTTAGTATAAATATTAATTTAGCTTTAATTATCTCTTCTTTAAATCTTCAATCTGAAATATTATATCTGAAATATACTTCCTCTTAAAACCATAATTAACAGGGTTTTAAATAGGATCACATTTAAAAAAATAAAATAAAACATGTGTAATGTATTACTAAAAACAGTAGGTACGCAATGTACTTTTGTCAATAGCATAATTCTACAATTATTTAATTTAAGGGTTAAGCATAAAATGTCAAATGAATGTCAATTTTAAAAACAAATGTTGATAAACATAAGAAGTTGTAAGGTCCATTTATAAACTTAATACAGAGAAAACAAAATGAATGACCTAAAATAACCATAAAAACAAAACTTACAATATTTTTATTAACAATATTTAAAAATACCTTTTTGGTTTTAGTGTTGCTACTTTCAGCAAAAAATTTAAATTAACTTATACTTATTTTTAATTGCTTTTTTTAATTAAATTTGCATTACTTGCTTTTTTAACTAATAATATTAACTTATTTTCGTTTGTTTGATATTAGTTTTTGCAGTTTTATGAAAATACCCATTAATGTAAAACAACATACAAAAACTATTTTGCACTATTTTAAATGGTATTTAAACGTTTCGTTTTACCTATATCGATCTCTATTCTTTTACAACCCGTAATATTTCCCTTAGAAAATAAATTATACATGCATTTTCCTCCAACATACACAACGAAAATTCTGTGGTACATCAGCCTTCAATATAAATTTTCCTTTATTCTTCTTTCCCGTATTTTCTTGTTTTCGTTCTCCGGGTAACAAGATTATATGTAAAAGCTATCCTGACATGGACTGTTCCCAAACTAAAGTGATATTTTGTTTATATCCAAAGTGAGGTTTTCTAAAGCGTGTGAGAAAATAAACCATAAAAAACTGAGTGTATACCGTCAAAGCATACATGTAAAATGAGGCTTTAATAATGAAATGAAATTGCTTAAAAAAAATATTATACAGGGTGTTTCTAAACAAATGAAGGTTCGCGGCAAATGACGATCAGAATCCATTTTTTACCAATAATAAAATTATAGCACCTTTAAATAGCTAGTACCTTAAATAATACATTTACAAATAATTTTGGCAAGAAAAGTTCATAGTCCTTGAACAAACAACGTTTAAAGATACAACGTGCCACCGAAAAACGCTTATGTTCCACGCGCTGACGGGAATAAAAGATGATAGTCCATATTGGTCGAATTTTTGCGACATCAAGTTTTAACTTGTATTAGATAAAATATAAAAATTTTAGTTTTTTCTTAAATATCCAAATTTACAATATCCGATTTATAATATTAAAATTGGGGTGTGCGAATAATTCGAACTTACGAATTATTCGTATCGAATCGAATATCAATATTCAATTCGAAACTCGAATCCACACATATGCTTACGAGAACCCAAACAATGTGGTAGAAACGAAACATCAGCGTAGATTTTCACTGAATGTGTGGGCAGGGATAATAGGAGATTGCCTTGTTGGTCCTCATTTCTTTGATGGCCCATTAACTGGTGACGTATACTTAGATTTTATCCAAAATCGTCTCCCATTGTATCTGGAAGATGTGCCATTGGAAGTAAGGGCCAACATGTGGATCCTCCAAGATGGAGCTCCGCCCCACTTTAGTATACGTGACGGGCAGTATTTGAATGCAACGTATCCTGAGCGATGGATAGGACGAAGTGGACCATTGGCATGGGCAGCGAGGTCACCAGACCTTAATCCAATGGATTTTTCTTTTGGGGTCATTTGAAACAATTGGTGTACAATACTCCAGTAATCAACGTCAAGGATCTTCCCCTGCAGTATAATCGAAAAGTGCCAAATTATAAAGAAACACCAGGAATTTTTCATCGAGTTAGGCGACATTCTTGAAGAGTCTTAGGAAATGTATTAAAGAAAATTTTAAGAATCTCTTTTAGTTTGTTAAGTACTGTCTCATTAATTTTTAGCAATGAAATGTTTATCGCAATAATCCATATATGAGTATTTACTGATTAGCCATTATCAGTTATTTTCAATTTATAAATTAAATAGTTTAAAAGGCGTATTATATTTTACACTGACAGCTTTAGTATAACTTGATAGCTATTTACTTGGTAGCTGGTGGTAATGCAATGAGAAAAGTAAATTTACCACTTAAATTTTTAAGGGTGATTTACGTCTAAACGTTGGGTTTAGCAATGTAAATAAAGAGCATCTTTTTTTTAAAGGCCTGGCATCAGTCTTTCAGAAAACATGCCAAAAACTACTGTAGCTGTCAACACTAAAAATTATGACAAAAAAACAATTTTCAATGTAGGTAAAGTGCCCTCTAGCGGCAAACAATCAATGTGAGTTGTTACTAGAATGGTGAAACGCAGACGATGATTTAGTTTAGGTTTTAAATATTAGTCAAATTGGTATTTCTGTAAGCGAAAAATTCAAAAAAACAAAAATAAAAACTTGAACTTTTACCCTGCAACTCAAAAACGAATGACATTTTGAAAAAAATATATGAAGCTCTACCCTTATTTTGTCAAGTAGAATCACCCCCCTAAGTTTCGTAATCGATTTTTAAATCACCCTGTATAAATATATATTAAAATTAGGCAATTGTCTTCTTCGGATAATTAATATTTTTAATCAAAAGGATATTATGGGTCACTAGAATATTTGGATGCCTGAAGTTATGGAATCTCAATTGATTGAATAAAATAAGGAATCCGTTCATATTTTGATAAATTAGTAAATAATTCGCATTATTTGTGAATTATTAAAAAGATTAAATTATTCGAAATTTTTAGAATCATTCAAAATTTTTCAAATTATTCAATATTTTTCTAATTATTCGAAAATTTAAATTATTTCATTCGAATTTCAAATCGAATTATAATGTTCGATTCGATTTGATTCGAACAATACTCGCATACCCCTAATTAAAATGCAAATACTGACAAACTATGCTATGTGGACTCTGATCGTTATTCGCCGCGACCGTTCAAATGCTAAAAACATGTATCACTTTTTTGTGCCATTTTGTACGTAAATTTTAAATTATTTTTACTTTTTTAGAACATAACCTACATCGTTTATAAAACCGTTTAACTTTTTTTTAATCTCATTTTTTTTCAAAAATAATTACCTGTTTTTAATCAAATTTGTGCAATACTCTAAGGACACACTGTATATCGTGAGCTTAATATTTCAGATAAAAGAACTTTTAAACAATTCAAGAGATAATAGAGACATTTTGCACCTCTTATTTTGCAATTCCGTTGTGGTTAACGTTGGTCTGAGTCTGCGCAGTAACGCAAACATGATCTGTTATCGTTATTAACCATGCCGGACTTCTTTAATTACGGATGAATACGGAGGAGCTAATTATTTAAGATGGTTTCGGTATTATAAATCCGTATTAATTAAAATATCATTGATACATAGGCTCTAATTAGCGAAGAATCCTAAGAAAAAATAAAATAGTGTAAAGAAATTAAAACGGACTCGGAAAATCAAGAGAACTATTTGCATATATTTAAATATTTATATATAACTTATGGAGAATGGAAGTAAGTACTTATTTTTCGTAAACTTTAAAATCGGCCAACCACAGGTAAAAATAAGGTTATGTGTCAAAAGCGCAGACGCAAGATAAATTTCTTAAAAGAGGCTGCAAAATCTCTGTCTAAAACTGCTGCCGTAATCGTTATCTTTAATAACGATAACCATAAGGAGGCCAAAAAACAGCTGTTATTTTAAGCAGTGCAAAATGGATCTAATGATTAAAAAAATAGTATTACTTTTGCAAGGCACAGTTACTATGTTAAAATAATTTATTTCTAAACCTCTGAAGTTGGCAGACAAGACAAGCGACACAACTTTCAAAGAAAGCAGACTATATTGATTAACAACTCACGTGTATTGAAACTTGCGTCAAGTTTTGTCCCAAAAGTAATCCTTTTGAATGTCAATCATTGTGTAAGACACAGTAATTATTGCTTTGCTTTATTTATTCACAAATAAGTTATAATCGACTTTTAAAAGGAAACTTTCTACCAAGTAACATTTAAAATTTATTACAAAGGTTTACCATGGAGGTTATAAAATAATCAGATATTTTTTAGATAAAAGTATAAATATAAAAACGATTTTGCGGAGATTTGCTTTGAAACAAAACTATAATAAGTAAGAGTTTTGATTAAATATTTTTTAAGTATTGTACTCATTTCTAAATCTATCAATAGATCTTGTAGCCTAAACCCTAATTACCCAAAGTAATTATTAATGACGATTAAAATTTAAACTGAGACCAGTGGTTCCAAAACCATACCCAATTTTTTTAAATTTTTCGAAAAACAGTTAACTTTTCTATAGTAATCTTGCATTAAATTTACTACTAAAATTCAAAACAAGTTATATCCAACGACATTTCTCATATGTGTTGGTCATCTTGGAACCGTCATTTTAATTGTAAAGGGTCATCTAAAAAAAAAGTCCTGTCTTTAACTGCGAATTATGTTCAAATTCTTTGCGATAATATTACCACATTTTGCATATGTTTACAGTCAGTTTTACCAAATTACCATAAAGAGATACATGATTCCAGAGTGAGTAAAAATTGTTAAAACATTTTTTCATTAAAATGGGTGTTTTATCTACCAAACACGCATGGTAGTAAAGTCGGTTAGCAACCAAGATTTTGGGATTTAACGCCCCTTGACTTTTTATGGGGTACATAAAAGCCAGGGTTTTGGCCAATAAACCACTAACAACTAAAGATTTACAAAACAACATTAGATTTACTATAAATTAAATTTAATCGGCTTTATGTGAGAATGTAATCGAAAAAACTGGATATTTCGAATTCGCACTACGAAGCCTTGGTGGCCATTTCGTCAGACATACTGTTTCATACTTAATGGTATATACTGTACTTACAAATAAAAAAAGAAATAAATAATAACATTTATTTTAGTTGTTTTATTTTCATTTTAAAGTAGGGCACTTCTAGTGGATGACCCTTTAGTTGGTTAGAAGAAGCTAAAAGTTTGAGATTTCAGGACCCTGATTCTTAACTTCTCGATACGTGACGACTCGGTTGGTAATAAGTTCTTGGTATACCTTTAGAAATATATCGGCCTAATTTTTTCATCTGATTTTACGTAGCTAATTAATAGGATAAAGACTTCTTTAATAAGGATAGTGCCCAGTTATAAAACTCGGGAGATATCGACTTAAAAATGAGTTTCAAATAAGTTAAGAATCACCATTCGGTAGCGTCTCGATACGTTACGACTCAAGACAGCGCGCAGTGCCTTAAGAAATGGTCAAAAATAATAAAGTGAAATATTTTTTAAAACGTTTTATACCTCTTATCGTAAAGTTAGATAACCGGCCTGCAAAATACAATAGGTATTTTTGTCCACTAATTCCTATTTCTTTAATATTGTCGTCCCAATAGGGATTTTTATGGATGCAGATTTAGGTCTAAATTAGTTGTTGCTATTAGTTTGTGCAAATAGTGCGATACTTACAAAAATATAAAGCTCTAATTTATTAACGAAATATGGAATTTACAGAAAAAGGTAGGTCTTATAAATCAATACTTTAATATATTTCGTATAATTTGATTATAATGGTATAATGGGCTTCGAAATTTATTGTGTGTTTTTGTGTGTTTTACGTCATTATTTAGCTATGCGTATGTGCTTTTTTATCCCGGCTATCTGCGTCTGCCTGCGACCAAGCTTATTCCATTTATTTTTCCAGAACAAGTTGAGAGTCGCCGACTTCGTAGACACATGACTAATAATCCAAAAATAATTAGTATAACCCGTTAATTATAAATTTTTTTACAGTTTTTTATATAGGAGGTATAAATACCTTAAATTAGTCCAATTCCAAATTTACACCCCCTTTAACTTTTTTTCTCTGTTATACTACAAAATTAACAAAATTATCACTTTATTGGTTAATTCTGTTGTTTTCAAATCAATTGTCAAATTTTTATTATCTCCTAAGATATACAGGGTAGGACAACAAAAACCGGTGAAACCTCAAAAAGAAAAAGAACAACTTTGTTAGCCGAAAGACCAAATAACCAATTTTTTTGTACCACTAATTATTTTAATAAGTAAAGATCTTTACCATGACGCCCTTTATTAATTACAGTTAGTTTGAACAATTATTGTAGAGTAAAACAATTTTAACCTAGTTTCCTTAAAAATATGGATATTTTAAAAAAATTGGAATTTCTCAATAAAAATTTGTTTAAAATTTACAAAAAAAACACAAATTAAGGATAAGCCTTTAGGACTTGGATTTTTTAATTGCGAAATCATTTTTTTTTCTTTAACCAAGTGTTCTCTTTAGACTTATAGCAGCTGGAATCTAGGGGTGTGGGTGTTATTCTTTTTATATAGGAATTCTAAATACTTCCTTGACCAGTAGATTACACATAAGCAGCATTATAAATCATATACAGATAGTCCACGGATTGGGTTTAAAACAAATAGACCAAAAATCTCACTTTTCGAAAAAACCTAACTTTCATAAAAAAATTTGCTAGCAGAAAAATTTGATTTATAAAGAGAAAATGTTTATTTACATACAGGGTTCGCAAGAACTTAAAAATATGAGTTTTATACAAGAGTAAACTACTTTTATTTCTTATTTTTAAGTAAAATGTCATAAAAAAATGTATTTAGAATAAAATTTGTAATCGATAAAAATAATATTACAAAGTTTTATTGAACATTCTAATTTGGCAGAAAACGCCTTATCATATCGTTCACAACTAAACAAAATTAAAGAAATTTGGAATAAACAGGTGTTTGAGAAGTAAATTATAAGAGTTTTTAAAAATTTAAAATAAATAATTTTTAAAAACTTTAAAATAAGTTTCATAAAACTTTTTGATATCCCTTTACCATAATATTAAAGACATTAAGAATGCTATTCTAAATAAAGTTTTAAATGATATTTTGCGTAAAATTAAAAATTAAGGTAGTTTACTCTGGAGAAAATCATGTTTTTCAAGTTCTGTATACAAATTTATTATTTTATCTTAGCGAGTCATCTTTTTTTACAAGCAGAGAAAAAAATGTGTCCACTTGTCGTTTTGTAAACTCTATCCGTGGACAGTCTATATATTTACTAATATATATTTTTTTACAGTTTTTTTAACTATTTTTCTTAAATTCCTTTTAAAATTATTATGTGAAAAATAGAAAGTTAAAATTAAAAAAGAAGTATTTGTCTCACATTGTTCTCCATTTTACTGGTTTTAAATTAAGCATCTTAATTTTCTAGTAATATATTACTTTGTTCTTAACTTATTATGTTTTGTTACTTATTAGTTAAAAATACTTTGTTGTTCTTAAAACAATCTATACTAATGTATAAAGAGGTAAAATTTGTAACTTTTGTTTGTGGGTTTGTTTGTAGCCGCCAATCTTTGGAAGTACTGAACCTATCATACAAATTCTTTCCACAGCAACACTATTCAGAAGTGTTATAGGCTATATTTTACTATGATTATAAAAAAATTAGATATTCATGCCCAATGAATTGGGTACGGGTCGGCTATCTTGAATAAACTATGATTTTGTAAGGTTAAGTTTATAAGTTCGGGTTCAATTCTCTGCGGAGGCAGACTTCTTTGTTTTTTTTTATAAAAATAGATAAGAATAAAAAAGCAACGAATTTACTTTTTTTTAATAGATTTTTTTTTCTTTGATATTTATTTATACTAATTACTACATAACTATAAAGTAAAGTCGCTTTTCGCGTCTGTCTGTAATATGTATGTATATGCTTAGATCTTTAAAACTACTTAATGAATTTTAACATATATTTTTTTTAATAGATAGAGTGATTCAAGAGGAAGGTTTTTTGTATAATGAGTTCTGGTTAGTTCTGATTCTGGTTAGATATCTGGTTAGTTCTGATTAAACAAAAAGTTTAGAGAAAAATATAATTAACGTCCAACGAAGTGGACACGGGTCCGCTAGTACTTAAATAAAATTAAAAAAAGTGTTAACAACTTGTAGGTATATGCTCAAAATTTAAAAATATATATTTTTTTTAACATTAAAAAGAAAAACCAGAACACAAAAATTTCAATTTTCAAACAATATGACTTAGAAAAAATCGTGTATAGCATGCAGCAAGGCAATGGTGTAGGAAAAGCCAGCATAACTGCAGCGTGCTCTAAACCGCAGGCAACGTGACTTATAGCACCAATAAATCATATTCTATACCGTATATTACAAGCCGGGTAAAAACTTTAAATGTGATTCTTTGGAAGGCGTATTATTAAATCCCGGTCATAACCCCATTATAAAAGTTTTAGTATAATAATGTTCACATTTAAAAATTTACCGGGTGTCGGGTTATAAATTAACACCTCTTTACTTTTTTACTTTTATTGTACAAACTACAAAAAAAACATTTGTTTTTAGAGTTAATCAGTGGTGCAAGTACTATGGGGTTAGGTGGGGCAGTGTCCCAGGGCCCCCAAACGAGAAAAATAAAGGGCAGGGCGGAACTTTTTTTGGTCTTCAAATCTTTTGAGGTCTTGTTTAGTATGATGAAGATACATATAGAAAGTTGGAAGTGGAAGAAAGTAAAAAGAAATGAGGACCTTTTTTTTTGTTTTGGTCTTCAAATTTTTAGGGGCCCCACTTTATTTTTACCCCAGGGCCCCTGCTGTCCTAGCTACGTCACTGGAGTTAATTCTGAGGTTTACTAATTAGTAGTTGTATTTTTATGATCTTTTAAGCTGTACAGGGAACGACCAACAGTAGGTTTTTTTTTAATAAAACACCCTGTTTATTATATACAGACTCGTCCACGGATGGAGTTAACAAGAGAACAAATGGACCAAAAATTTTATTTTTATAAAAAAGTCATTCTTCAATAAAATTTTTGCTTAAAAATAGGATTCACTGAAAAGAAAATGTTTATTTCGTGTACAGGGTTTGCAAAACTTAAAAATATGATTTTTTTATAAAGTAAACTAACTGTATATTTCGTTTTTTTGAAAAATGTTATTACAAAATTTTTTAGAATCTATGTTTGTAATTGATAAAAACAATAATACAAAATTTCATTGAAATCCATAATTTGACGAAAACTGTGCGTTTACAATGGAAACAATGTGTTTTGTAGGAATAAGGAAGAAAGCAGCTGTTTAAAAAGCAAATTATAAAAGTTTTTTTAGGCCATTTTGTAATAAAAATTTAAAATAATTAATTTTTAATAACTTTAAAATTTGTTTTATAAATTTTTACTATATACGATTTTGTAGTCAGAAAAAAATTATAGGATTAGGTTTTTAATATGTTGCTGGATCTGTACGGTAAGATCAACGATTTTGTAGGCAGAAAAATTTAAGATTGAGTTTTTAATTTGTTGTTGGGTTTTTACGGTTAGATAAAAGATTTTGTAGGCTTAAACAAATTCTAAGATTGTAACTTTAAAAAATTATTCAAAATGCCACTCTAAATACATTTTTAATGATATTATTTTTGCGTTTTTGCAAACCCTGTAAACAAAATCAACATTTATTCTTCGGTAATCCCATTTTTTTACAAGCCAAAATTTTTATAAAGAATTACTTTTTTCGAAAAATTAAATTTTTGGTTCATTTGTCCTCTTGTTAACCCCAGCCGTGGACAGTCTGTATACTGAGTCGAAATTATGAAAATGACTTAATATGTTAAAACTATGGGCAGAAAAAAATAACTAAAGTTGTATATTTTGTCATTATTATGTTTCGTTAATTTATTGTTGTTGCTGTGAGAGTTGTTAATTGTATTTTAATTTTTTGTTGTTTTTGATTCTGTTAAAGGTATTTTAGTTTCTAAAAACAACTTCCATATCTAGGAGGATAATTAAAAAAGACAAGTTTTTAAATAAAAACATATCATTAGATGTGGAATATTGGAAAAAGTTTGGTAAGTGGGACTTTGAAAAAATATAAAAATCGTAAGTTCTTGGTAATTTACACAAAAATTTAGGTACAAAATTTAGACAAAACATTAAGTTTGTATTTTTTCCTTGCAAATTTTTGAATCAAATCATGATTACAACTTCTTAAAAAATGGCACAATTTGCAGATAAATAGTTTTTTTATTGTTTTATTAAGTTCATCCAAAATGTTATTAAAAAAAATAAAATACGATACAAACTGCAACAATATTAAGCGAAACAAAAATGTTTCAGTGCCTGATAAAAGTTCAGAAAGTTTTCGATGAGGACGCTCAATTGCAAAGCGACTATCCCGAAGTTGCTTAATTTTAATTACCTATAGGGACTTACCAAGAAACAGGGCGTTTTTTGTAAACGTGTTTAAATTTGTACATTGTACAACCTCTATTTTCCTTAAAATTCTTTGTATGGCCAGAATTCCAAAACAATTAAGAACAGAACTATTTAAAATTTTTGTAACTTTTTTAAAATATTTTTTTATTTGTCACCTTATATACAGGGTGTTCCTTTTAAAAGAATAATACTTTTAGTTGATCCGGTATACCATAGAGTTAAAAGCATTCTGACCACAAATACGGATACCACAAAATTAACCCCACTAAGAGTTTTTCTATTTGCTTTATACGCTAAAAATAATAAAATTAGGGGATGTAAATTTATTACAGTTTAAATTCAAATTAAAAATTAAAATATCCAGATTTGAAGGGGCATATCTTAAAAACTAATTACGATAGATATATAATAGGTTGTGTTTTTGTAAAGCTATTTTAAAGATCTTTCCGATGAAGTTACAATATATAGGGCGTTCTTAAAAAAACATACTTTTGTCGTACCCTGTATATATTAGGAGATAATAAAAATCCGATTACTGATCCGAAAATTACCAAATTTACCAAATAATTCGAAATTATCGGTTACTTTGTGCGTTAAAAAATAAGAGGGATTTAATGTATAACTTGACACCCGGTACATAATAAACCTTAACAATAAAATTGCTTAAGGTGCGAGCTTGTTAGTATTAGGATAACTAAAACACTTTAAAGCGTAATGATTTTTGCAATAACAGTTTCCATCTGGATAAAATTTACCGCTTCAAGATTAAAACTGTAACTCTTACAATTAAAAACACTTATACGACTCCCTAGTATTTCTAATGGTTTCATCTGCATTCTAGTGCTCATTAACATTTACATGAAGGGGAATATTTTAATTTGTATAAACTGAAGCTCCTCAAAAGTATAGGGAGTGACGGCTGACTAAACTTATATTTAAAATTACTTTCCTGGAAGATACAAAGGGTCTAAAGTGGCAAAGCTGCTATAACAAAGGGTCCACGCAATTGTTTTCTCTACCTAATGGGATTTTTATAAACTGAACGGTCGCAGAAACGGTAATGTAGAATTACAAGGGGGCAATTTTTGTTTATAATTATCTTAAATTTACCAGCATTTAGCAAACAGTGCCAAAATTAAATATTCGTTGGGAACACGCCATAACCTACAAAAAAATGGGACCTATTGTATCCTGGTCCACGGGTATAGCGAAGCTGACCCAGTTCAGCCCATTGGTTCCATGAACTTGTCGGTCGCTTTAAACAAAGTAAGAGAAACCGCTCAAAAAACCTAAAAAAGTCTTAATAAAATTCGACGTTTTGGTTAAGATAAAATCAAATAAAATAAAAAATTTAAAAAGTTAACCAATATTATTTAGGTTTAAAAATGTTTAAAGGTTTAGTTTTTTTTAAGCATTTTTAAACTTAAGTATTAGTTACCTAATATATTTTTTAAATTTTATCTTAAAAACGTCAAATTTTAATTTTATTTTTTGTGTTCTTTCATAGGGGTCTTCTCTTTTTTAGGCGACCGGCAATTTCAAAGGAGTGAATAGGGCTGAACAGGGCCAGCTTGCTATACGTCGGGACCAGAAGCAAAGAGGTTACATTTTTCGTAGATTGTGGCGTGTAGCCAACAAATAAGCATGGAATAAATAAATCTGCCTAACCAATATAGAATGCATTTCAAAAAATTACATATAATGGTGTCGAATAGGAAGAGGCCTTCACCCATCTGCTTACCGAGAGAAAACTATTTTTAATTAAAATATGGTACGAAGATAAACGTATTTCGGATGGGTTGTCTAAAATATTAGGGACTATGCTATATTTAATTTAAAAAATATGTTTTAAATTTCTGACAAACCCTGTTTAATGAAAACCACTATTTTTAAAATATATGCTAATGTCAGTTTATAAAATGTGTATTTGAAATAGTTTGGCATGTACCAAAAAAAATACAATAAATTTTTAAAATTATTTTTTTTATGGCTTTCGGTATTAAATTGGACAAATAATCATTTAAAAAAATTGAACAGACTTTAAAAAATAGTAAAAGTCAATATAAAGTTAAAAATAATAAAAATAAGTAAAAAAAGAAGCCGGGTAATAGCATATTGCATAAAAGTATAGAATCTTATGTTTATTTAGTTATTACCATTTAAGTAATTGAGCACATATATTACCCGACATTTTTTTTTATTAATTTTTTTATTATTTTTAACTTTTTAGCGACTTTTACAAATTTTTTCGATTTAATTTTTTTTTAATGACTGTTTTTAGCTTTTAGTTTCCTATTATTACAATTAAATCTGTAAATATCAACTAAAAAATACTACTAGTACCTCTTTTAGCGGTTAGCTGCAGCTTCTATCGATTTATAAGCTTTTGACAGCAATGGAGGTTTAATTAAGGAATTAAAAAAGATTTAACTAACCAGAACTAACTATGACCCCACCTATACTCTATCTTTAGTTCCTTATATTTTCTAATAGAAGCTTATAAATCGATGCACAGGGGGCTGCAATAAATCAATACACACGGGGCTGCAGCTAACCGCTTGTAGATTGGTAAACTACATTATATCTGTCAAAAGCTTATAAATTGATACACGCGGGGCTGCAGCGCATTGATACACACGGGGCTGCAGCTATAAGCTTTTCTTTAGTTCGATGAAAGGGGTTAATTTTACCCCAAGGTTGTCGATTCTGAATGCGCCCTTGATCTTTTCTACGAATGGCAGAGAGAAAAAATAGGTCTAGTACCTTTCTCTCTGCGGCCCTGACTTTTCTTTTTTTTTTGGGGCCACCGCGGAAGTGCACTCTTTCAAAGAATTTTTGGTGGTCGGCCACACAAAGGCCAGAGAGTCAATCGCGTAACATACACACAAAAAAACATACGCGGCGAATTGAGAACCTTCTCGTTTTTAAAGTCGGATAAAAAATTAGTGGTGAGAAATTAGACACAACATTTCTATTTAAAAAAAATGATCTTATCCGGTAAAGATGGTGATGCTTTTTTTTAAATATATTTTTAGACTGGTAAAATGTCACTGTATGTGGAACCTATATTATCGTATTTCAATAATACAAAAATTACATTTTTAAAATACTAGTTCCTTTTATTCAAATTTAAAGAGATCCGACCTAAGCGCTTACGTGAAATAATGATATTTTCTATTTTTATAAAACACAACGTAAAAATGGTATATTTTTATATGCAAGAGTATTACAAAGGTAACTCGTAATGGCCGGTGGCTAAATGGCGCTTATAACAGTCTTGAAAATTTTGGAAATTTGTTTTAACATTCGACAAGACTGTTACAAATCAAATATAACTGGGTTGATTTAAGGGGTAGTAATGACATTAACTAAAAATAAAGTTAAATCAGCAGGTTAACATAACTGTATGCTAAACAGCGGCATCGCTATAATTTTTTATTACCGAGATATTTCAATTACATTTGTATTTAAAACTTAAAAGGCATTTTCAAAATGCTGATTTTTTGAGTTGTGCCAGTCTTCCCAAAGTAAAGACTTATTTACATACGTTTTTTATATAGTAAAATAATACATTAGAAAATAACTTTTAAGTATATTCGGTATAAATCTGCATCAGATATAGTAAAAAATACTAAAAAAATATTTTTTTACGTGCAAAAAAAAACACATAAATTAAAAAAGACCTTTATATTTTTATTTACTTCTTACATTCAGCCCTAAATCAGTAAAGAAATCAATAATCTAAATAAATTTTATTAAAAAAAGTAAAATACCTATTAATGGTTTAGCTTTTAGGGTAATAAATGTTTATAGTCAAATAAAGACTGTCTGTAAACCATCATAAAACCATTATGGTTTAGAACGTCTGTTTAGTGTTTCTATTTCTTATTGCCTAAAATAATGAATACCCTTACTAAATATTAAAAACAACTTGGCGATTTTATTAATTCTTAATTAATTTTTAAAGAATAAACAAAAATCATGTACCAATGTAAAACCACCGAAGTAACTTTATACAGGGTGCTTCACAACTTTGCCAAACAGCATTTAAGGGCTAATGCTACTATAATTTAAAAAAGAAAAAACCCTTTGTACGAAAATATGTCCTAAACGTCTTAGTATTTAAATTATAGGGTGTTAAAATAAAAATGCTTTTTAATAAAAACTTTTTATACCTATTCACATTTAAAATTTAAGATGATGCCAGAAGACATTGTTTTCTATCATACAAGAGGGTACCAATAGCGTTAATCATAAGAGTAGGTTGTACTTTTTTAAAAAGTAACTCTGGCATTTCAATAAAAATGTTTCTTTTTTAATTGAAACATTTTTTTCTTTTGGAATAATGGCAGAGCTTTGATGGTTTGTTTTTTACGTAAATGTTTTCGAAAGTATGGTCAAACGTTATTCAATTTGTGAATAAGATTTTTTTAACCAAACTTTGATATTATTCATATGAATTATTATGCCGTGAAATGGCTTTATTTATTTGATGGCGAAAACTAAAAAGTAGTTAAATTAAAATTAAAAATAAAAATTTGTTCCAAAATAAATGGGAATTAAAAAATATTTTATTTATGAAAATGCAGTGGCGAACGGCCCTCATTAAAAATATTTACACTGCTTAAACTATTTCAGTGCTGCCAGTCTTGTTAGGATTTTATTTTATTGCATAAAATGATTTCGACCGAATGCCAATGAACTTTGTTTAGATTGAAAGCTTTGTATTGTGGTAACTCGAATATTGAATATTTCATTATTTTATTTCTTTTAAAGCAATAATAACTTTTATTATATTATTGAAGAGCAGAATTGTTCTTCATAATGTATAAAAGTTTTA
Organism: Listronotus bonariensis; assembly: GCA_014170235.1. Lineage (NCBI taxonomy): Eukaryota > Metazoa > Arthropoda > Insecta > Coleoptera > Curculionidae > Listronotus > Listronotus bonariensis. The sequence goes on from JACEGR010003411.1 coordinate 102,928, forward strand.
ATTTTCTTAAAATGTTAAATAAACTTTTAAATTTAATCTCCCAGAAAAAACAAATAAAACATAAAATACTTTATTATATGGCTAAACATTTTTACTGTTCTTTTTATCTGGATTCAGATTCCTAATAGGTGTATCTTTTCCCAGGTTAATTTTCCAAAAGCCAATGTCAAACTCTAAATTATGTCCATCATGACATTTCATTTTTATAATTTTTTCAGTTTTCTAACAAGTTTATCAATAGTTTTCAGGTAAACTGTTTTACCACATTTCTGGTAAACTATTTACCACATTTTTGAGACGCAACCATTGGCCCAGTTCTCGTCTCGACGTTAGTGTACCTGTACAAACCACTTAGATATATTAAAGTTAAGTATTTGAAACAAACAAAATAAAAAGTACATAGGCCCTAAAATAACGTAAAATATAAAATATTAAACCACAATTTACCATTTTTAAGTAAATAAATGGTAAATATTAGTTAAATAAGTTTAATTAAATTTAATATATCTGACCCTCCAAAGAAAATTACATTCTTACAATAAAAATGATGGGGTTAAAGACGAAATAAATAATAAATATTATATTTCTTAACAAAAATGAATATATGGATGGACTTAACTATACCTGTAAAAAAAATATTTTTAGTACTATGAATAAAAGTGTGTTTGTCATAAAATTTTTTGCTTTGTCCGAATTGCTAAAAGCTATAATAAAATTCACCGTTGAATATACAGGATGGTTTAAAATCGAAAAAATATTACTACTTAGTGACCAATCGTGATCAATTCTTGACCAAGTTTTGTAGCATAGAATAACCCTGAGTGAATATATGGAGGCGCTGCTACATGTACATTTGTGTTGACTCCTACTATACATTCTATTTAACGTCTGGCCAATCACTGTGCAGGCTGACCAATTCGTGACCAATTTATATAGCACTGAATGGGCACTGAATGTTGATATTGAGGTGATACCTATTTTTATGCAACAAAAAATAATTTTTAAACAACTTTTCTAAAGTCTATTTTACCGCTAACCAATTACTGCAACTGACTGACCAATCTTGACGAATTTGTGTTAATTATTATCGCGTCGGCTTAGCTCCCAACATTAGTATTGGGGTGCTTAATATTTTTATGTGGCAAATAATAAATTTTAAATAACATCTTTTAGTTCGATGTTACTGTTATTCTGACCTAATAACCAATCGTAACCAATTCGTGACCAACAAGAAACGACCTCCGAATGTTGGTATTAAAGGTGGCTAAATATATTTATGTAGCATTTAGTGACTTTGAGATTTTAAACTCTTTATACTTACTTCAGTATATTTGACTAAATATTAAATACCTATGACCAATTTTCTTATTGTTACTAGCTTTTAGAATTTGTTTTTTTTAAATCTAAAATTTAAATTTGATCCTCTCCCAAAATTTTCTTGTTCTTGAATGTCTTTATTTAATACAGAACCCCTTTAATCTTGCTGATCAATTAATTAATTATATTGACCAATGTTGACCATTTTGTAACCAATTTGATTTAGCCATGTATAATTATTATGAGGCCATGTATAATTAGTTTGAGAATTTTTTCGACGACCATGATATTGTAAACATGCTATAAAAATTGGTGAATGGATGACCAACTCCTCACACTTACTAACCATTTGTGACCATTTCGATTCAACTTCGGAGCTGTTTTTGGAACCTCAAATTTCACATTTTGGGCCGCTAAATAGATGGGGCTCTCCTAAAGAGGCACAATATAGCATTGCACAGTGCAAAATAACGTAAGCGCGGGCACGTTGTCTAGTGTAGCTAGATGGTCTCTAGTTTATACTTTTAGTATGGATGGTGGACGAGAGGATAACCATCTCTTATATTGGACAAGTCGAAAAAGTGGACGTCGGAATGTTGCAAATTGGGGTGGTGCCACAGTAGCCAGTGGAGTGATTTTGGTATTTCTTTCCTTTTTTATTTTGTATCTAACTGTCCTTTTTCATTTTATATCTCACTCTAATAATTTATGCTCATTGGTTAAAAAATCTCCTCTGGCTACTGTGGCGCCACCTTAAGTTGCTCTTTTTAACGGACACGTTTTAATACATTCAGATGGTACTCCTCCCCTCTACCCTTTATCCTTTTTAAAATGCATATGTATATGTCATTGGAATTTATGTTTTTCTTCTGGCTACAAGCTCAGTAAAATAATTTAAACAAATAATCTCATTACAAAAATGTAGAACATATATTTAGTGTACTTTTTAATAGCTATCCAGAAAAAAAACTGAATGTTTTTTTTTATGTAAATGCCTTTATTTATAAAAAAATATTATTAGGTGTTACATTTTAATAAAACATAAGCTTTGCCTTTTATATCAACACAAAGAAAATATTATGCCATGTATATTAAAAGAAATATTAAAAAGACTCATAAGCTATTAAAAGTAATTTAAAACATACTTTTAAATATTGCTAATTTAAATTGGTATTTTATTGTTATTAAAGGTTCTTTTTTATGTTATATGTTATGTCAATAAGTTAAAAGTTTAATAAGTAAAATTTTATTTGTATAGAAAATTTAATTAAATGTTATAAAAAAATTCGGCAATATAAAGTATAAATATATACTTTATATTGCCGGATTTATAACTTAGGTATATTCAATTTAAAATGCTTACAGTATTTTTGTATAAAATATGGAAGATAAAATATAA